>SSNR01000098.1:1336292-1360240 GCA_006937965.1 Callopanchax toddi | reverse complement strand
GGGGGGGGGGGGGGGGGGGGGGGGGGGGTGCATAAGAGCATCATCAGATTCCTGTGAATGCTGGACTACAGTAGGAAGGTGTTGCTTGTAATTAATCATGGCTGCTCTAACTATATAAGCTCTTTACCGCGGAGGGGCTCCGTCATCAACCCACCCAGCTCGAGCTGTCACCGGTTTGTGGGGTTGCTTATATTTGTATAATGTCTCCAGATGGCAGACTGGAAAATGTGCCATGTCGGGGACATCCTGATGCTTTCCCACAGTCCTCGTTCAGCAGCACAACCCATCATCATGTCTGGTTTAACAGAGAGGGACATTAGAATGCATGCATCTATAAGGGCTGCACAGATGGAGGCATTTATTTATTTGTCTTCATACAAAATAATAGAACAAGCATAATAGTCCAGGTCCTGGTTTCTGGAGCCTCGCTGTTTCATAATGTGAGTGAGGGTCATTACAGTTGATGTGCTCCTATTAAAATGCTATTAACGCGCCCCATACCCATGCATACTGTGATTTACACTGATCCACACTTTTCAGCTTCCCTTCAACACTGGAAGAGACGCCACTCTTACCATAAAACGAGCAGCTCTACGCGCCTGCCTGTGTATATAAAGGTGCTGCCAAAAAGTATTTGCCCCCTTCAGAGTTCTTCTGTTTTGTGCTAAAATGTTTCAGATCTAGACACAAAGATAACCTGAGTAAAATCCAAATGCAATTATTCAACTATAATTTTATTTATCATGTGGGGGGGGGCTGCCCAAACCAAGCTGACCCTATGTTGAAAAGTTGCCCTTGCAACTTCTGAGTCTCCGGTCCGGTGCCCTGAAGTCTCACAAAGTCACGTGTCTCACGAGGGTTAGGCTAACCCAAAGTAGCTAGCTGTTATGTTAGCTCCGGAGTGTTTTTAGCTCATGATTCCTGATTTTTTTTTCCATCTCTCCCTACTTGAACACAGCTGATTTATTTGACTGAGTGATGAACCGCTCCAGTAGAAAGCAGTGAAGGCTGAGGAGACATTTCAACAGGTAGATTTAAGTGTTTCTGAGCAAAGACAATGCTAACGTTGCAGTTATTTAAAACATACACTAGGGGGTGCTAAAAACAAGCCAGAACTGCAGTGTGCCTTTAAGTTATGAGTCAACTATGAAACCTCCCAGTCCCACCAGCCACACCCAGTTCTGATCACCAGACCTGTAGAATAAATAAATCGCTTCAATAGAACTCGTCTGACAACATGAAGTAGGCTAAATGAGCTCAAAAAGCAACACATCTAAAGAAATTAGAACAAAAGAACATCCAACACAAATCCTGACCAAATAAATTACAAATTTACCAAAAACCATCTTGCTGATCCTTAAAATTACTGGGAAAATGTCTGCCAGCTGACAAGACAGTAGTGGTACCTTTTGGAAGGTGTGTCTCAACACTGCTTGACTCCACATGGTGGTGGTAGTGTGATGGTCCGCCGCTCAGGACCTGGACGACGTGCCGTAACTGATGGAACCATGAATTCTGTTCTGGAAATTCTGAAGTATAATGTGACCTTTAACCTTAAACAGGCCGTTCATGTTAGTAGTATTAGTAATTTAATCAATTCAGTAAAGTAGAGTGGGACCAGATTCCTCATAGAGACTCATCACAAACACTAGTCGTCATCAGGAGTGGTACTTTAGGAGCCAAAACCTTTTCACATAGAACCAGATTTGTTTTTTAGAGCTTCCCCTTTAATAAATTCAACCATTATGTGATTTTGCATCATTTCTTTGTCAGATACTGAATATTTCTTTGCTGATCTGAAACATTTATACCAGCATAAATAGAAGAAATACTTTTTTCACGTAAAATGTTTTAATTACGAGCCTTGTTTTTACTCTGATCATTTCATGGTAACATGCAGGAGTCACTATGATAATGATGGTGCGGGCAGTCATGCTATGAAATCACATGTGCACACACATACTGAAACACACTCAGTTACACTGTCACAAAAGCTCAGTCATCACACCAGTGACTCAAATCAAAGTGCATGAAAATATAGTTGTAGAATAGGATGAGCAAGCTGCCCTTTTTCCTGCAGGCCTGCATCATTTGGTTGCAGGAAAATATCATTGAAACACTCCTAAAGCTGTAATTCTGTTGCCTAACAGCGACTGTTCAGCCTCTTGCTTTTCCTGTTAGCTATCTCTCTCTCTCATGCACGTCCATAAACACATGGGTCATGAAGCCCAGTGACCTCACAGCTGACGATTCAGTCCAAACCGCAGGCTGCACTGTTGTGTTTCGCTGGCCTTGTTGTTCCAGAGCAAACTAGAGCGGGACTCTGAGACGTATTATTGTGAGCTACACAGTTAAAATAATCTGCAGTGCTCATGTTTTTCTCCACTAATGCAGTAAAAATTCAACGATTATGTAAAAAATTGTACTTTTTTTTTTAAGGTACTGGGTTTTTTGGAAAAGTTATGAACAGTTAGTTTCTTACCTGTTGTAGATAGGACTTTGAACAACCTGAGCTTAGAGAAACAGAGATTACCTCTGACTGGATTAACATTGTTTCGTATTGGCTTATGCACAATAAGTCATATTAATTTACTAAAAAAAACAAAAAACTTCTGGTTAATTACATAGAATTTAATGATAATTTGTGACAGAGTTTCTGGTTTAGCATGAAAAACTTTGTTTGGTTGAGGTGTAAACACTGTAAACAAGCATGGCCTCCATCTGATGAAAGTGATAAATAAGTGGCTATTAGGAGGATTTAGGCTAGATAACGTTCCTTAACAGATCAGTTTGGGTAATTTTATGATAGTGTAGCATATCCTGCCCAAATTAACAACACAACACTGTTTAAAGTGGCAAAAATACATTTCTGTGAGATTAATATACTGTATTAACAGCATTCACTCAAATACTGAACAGCATCAGAATTATTTGCATTTAGTAAAACTTTATTTATAGAGCGCCTCTCCAGATAAAAATCACAAAGCGCTTAGAACAGAGTTAAAAAATAATGAGAAGGAGTTGAATAAACATGACACAAATAAAAAAGACTTGGACAAAGACAGATTTAAACAGATGAGTCTTTAAAGCCAGTGGCCAGGGAAACAAGCTAGGTCTCGCTAGCTAGTTTACAGAAACACGACTCGGAGCACTCACTCCTCCCGTCGGGTATAATCGGTACGCCAGCCTTCCCGCGGACATGGGACCCCGTTTTGTGACGATAACAAAGCAGAGTCTAACTTCAGCCGTAGAAACGTTCCCCCAGCTTTTCCTCTTTTCACCTCCAAACGATTTTAGTTTTCTGCTAGCTGAAAGGTGTTTTTTGGGGGGCTCTGGTATTTTTATCTTAAAATCAAAGCACTGACCACCGGCTAATTCTGTCCTCCTTTCACTTCCGGGATGTTCAAACGGAAAATGTGTCCGGGCAGATTATTGGTGAATCCAAGCAGTGGATGCGGCAGACAGACAGCTGGATTGTCCAATCCTTGGCTGAAGTTTTTAGAGAACTGCGGGACAACCACTTTATTGATTTCTTTCGGGGTTTTTTTTATCTCCACAATATATTTATGGCTATACTATGTTGGAACGTTGTTAAGAGGCTTTAAAAAAAACGTTAAAAGCTACATTGTTTACCTGGCTACTGAGTATGCCTTTAACTTCTTCTTAAATGAGTCCACTGAGTCCACAGACCTGAGTGAGAGTGGAAGAGAGTTCCAGAGCCTCTGTCTCCTTTGGTTTTCAGTCTGGTTTTGGGAACTGAAAGCAGACCTTGGTCAGAGGACCTGAGGGACCTGGAGGGAGTGTAAGGTTCTAGAAATGCACTAATGTAGGCGATTTAATCATTACCAGCAATATAATGCGTAAAGAATAGGCTTGAGCGGTATCCAAATTTTGATGCCGAGTCTTGGGGGCAGCATCCTGAGTACCGAATCCCAGAATGTCCTCTCCTTTTCCACCTCCACCAGCTCCTCCAGCAGGACCCAAGACGTTCCCAGACCAGCCTGGAGATGTGCTTCCTCCAGCGTGTCCTGGATCGATGTTCTAAACACCTCCTGAGGGAGGCGTCGAGGAGACATCCTGACCAGATGCCTGAACCACCTCAGATGGCTCTTTGCGATATGGAGGAGCAGCGGTTCTGCTCCGAGTTCCTCCTGAATGTCGGAGCTCCTCAGCCTCTCTCTGAGGTGTGGAGATGGTGGACAGATGTGGAGGGGGATCTATAGAGCTTATTTTTATTTACTTACTTAATATTTAAGAAAAAACATGTAAATGTAGAACAAAGGGCTTTTGTCCTACAGTGAGGATAAATGTTTTAGCTTTTTTCTGTTTTACTGGGTTCTAATATCACTAATTGCAATATTGATACATTTCCAATATATAATGCAGCCCCACCATCTTCAACAGTTACAATAATAATTGCTGATAAACTTTACACAGAAACCCACTTTAATTTACCCAGATTTCTTCTCTAAACTCTAGATGTGGCATGTCAGTGTTTCAGAGTCCATAATCAGCTCCGATGGCCTCCAGGAGGATATTTTAGATGTCACTGATCACAGCTGATGTCTCATAAACTTGCTTATGTTTTAGGTTTTGCTGCTAAAGGAAAGCTTGAACAAACATTTGTCAACTGCTTGTTGAAGCAGAACACTGCTGTGTGTTTCTTATTTGACCTTTTTTAATTAAACGAAAAGGAAATTCCTTCCATAAACAATGTATTTATTACCATCTATTTCCTCTCCTGTGCAGATGTTAGGTTAAATATGACATTATCAGTACTATTTTCCATCATAAAGGCATGCTTAAAATCACATTTGCAATCTGGGCTTTTAATAAGAAGCATAACACTTTTTAAACCATAACCTAATCTGTTATCACAGTCAGCAGCCTGAGTGCTGAGCAGAGCTTCAGCTGTGATCTTTATTCAGTCGGGAATCTTTCATTAAAGCATTTGTAGAGATCTAGTGTCCCTCGAAAGCAGGAAACCACTAAACCCCCTCCCACTGGGCTGAAACTTCACCTCTGATATTTGTTGATTTTACTAATATAATTGAGTTTATGCAATCTGCAATCAGCATGTCAGAGAAGTTCGATCTCTTCTGTGTGAGTTTAAGTACAGTCGATGCTGGTGTAATCATCCGTCGGTGGAGCAGAAAAGGAAGTGAGGCGGTTTTTAGTGGGACACACAGCGAGGCTGCCAAGTGCTGGAGCCAGCTCACCAGCATGCGGAGCTAATTCAGTCCTGTATCAGACCTCAGATTACCAGCTTGCAGCTTCTCCACTTTTGGGCATCAACGTTTCTAATGAAAAGCCACAAAACCCCCAGGTTTCCGTGCAGATCTGTTGCAGCCATTGTCTTCTTATCATCCCACCTGTATGAAGAATTACAGCAGCGCTGAGGAGTTTCTGGGGTTTAAAACCTGAAATCTCAGCACATTACGGCTTCTCCGCAGTCATTTTCTTAACTTACTGTAATTATTGTGCTTTCACTTTGGTCAGGTTGGGTTTTTTTGTCTTCATCCTGGGCAGAGGACCAAGAAAACACAAATAGCAACACAAAATGATTACTGTTGCTATCTGTTAGGGAGTGGAAAAGAGGCATTACTGTGAACTGGTTTTCTTTGCTGAATAAAGGTGACAACGCTTTAAAATGAGTTTTTCCAACATACCCAGTAATAAAAAACCACTGTGATCATGAACCTGCAGCTGATTATATGTGATTGTTTCTCCAAATCATTTAGCAGAGCATTAGCTATTAGAATGAAAGCAGCCAAGCTGTTTTTATTTTTTTTAAACACATTTCTGGATGCTTTATAATTATTGTATGACATTATTTCCCAAAATAAATGTTCAGTGTTCCTACTATCTGCAAATTTGAAAGCGTTATAGTTGTTTTTGTGGTGTCTAACATTTATTATAAGTTATCCTAAAATCTGTCCAGTGGTTTATAGTTTGCTAACAATCAGTTATGGGTGGTTTTAGATTGTAAATTTGAGGATCTGCAAAAGTATCGTAGAATTGTCCGTAGGGTATGCTGTGTTAGAAAGACTGGGAACAAACATGTTTTGCTGTTTCCACTGGGACAGTTTAGATGTGACACACTCTAAGCCTGATCACAGCCATAGATGTCATATACGTATAAAGGTTAGATATCTTACCCGCACTGTTCGTCAATGGACCCTGACGTCCCTACGCTGGCGGCCATCTTACTTCGGACAGCTGCCCCTTTCTTAACATTGGTGTCAATGGAACATCCATCCATCCATTTTCTGTAGCCGCTTATTCCTCCACAGAGGGTCGCGGGGGGAGCTGGTGCCTATCTCCAGCGGTCAAGGGGCGAGAGGCGGGGGACACCCTGGACGGGTCGCCAGTCCATCGCAGGGCCACACAGAGACAAACAAGACAAACAACCACGCACCCACTCACACCTAAGGACAATTTACCAGCCCAATTAGCCTGACAGTCACGTCTTTGGACTGTGGGAGGAAACCGGAGTACCCGGAGGAAACCCACACACGCACGGGGAGAACAAGCAAACTCCACGCAGAGAGGCCGCAGAGCCGGGATGCGAACCCACGACCTCCTTGCTGCGAGGCAACAGTGCTAACCAACTGCGCCACCATGCAGCCTGTCAATGGAACACGTACCATTAAATACTTTTAACTTGCTCAATGTTTAACCAATTTTTGGATAGTTTGCTTTGTTATAAATGTCTTAGACGTGTGAAATATATCAATAATGGTCGCGAAACTCAAAAGTATCCTATCTCAAGTCTATACATAATAACGTTTGTAAGAAAGTAAACCGTTTTTAACTCTGGTCATTTTTTATCAAGAGTATTTTTAATTAAGTTGATCGTTCACCTTCCATCTGCTACCATAGAGAGCAGAACGTCAGCTGTCTGAAGTAAGATGGCCGCCGTGTAGGGACGCACTCGACTCCCAGATAGGGCATCTAGCAATATATATGATATCTATGATCACAGCTCTCAGTGTGTGTTCTTTAAAAAAAGTAAGTAATGCTATGGTTGTTTTTACTTTATAATTATCTCTTGTGTGGCCATGATGTTGTTTCCCTCGGTTTTTACTCATGTGTGTTGATTTGAGGAGGAAAAAACTTCCACAGAACTTCGGTGTGAAAAGATGCAAAATAAAGTTTAATCCACACATTGTAAAATCTTCTTATAGGAGAAATCAAACAACAAAAACAACACTATGGTATGAATACCACGTGGCTCTGTCCTATGCTGCAGCTCCTCTCTTATATCACCAGGGTTTTTTACCGGTCTCCGGGACTCTTTTTCGTAGAGCCACAATGCTGAGTTTTTTAACGATAAAACTAGTCCTTTAAAGCAAACCTACATAAAATAATTATTGTTTACTTTTAACAATATTTCACTTGTGAAATTACCAACAAAACAAAACATAAACACTGTATATATGAACCAAACCAAACCTGGCTCCCACATCTTTAGCTTCCGTGGCTACAATGTAGCTTCCTGCCACCAGCGTTTGAGTGACTGTAATGTAAAGAGCTTTATAATCCATAACTTAGAAAAGCTCAATACCAACATTTACATTTAGCTTTCTTTAGCACAATTTAACTTTAACACAATATTGTGAGTTTATAGTAATTGCTGTGGCAACATGCATCACTAGCACCTGTTAGCTTAAGACAGCTAATGGTATGTCTGTGTTACCATAGCCTTGTATTACTATAAATGGTACAGCATAATTTGCTTTTGAAAAATGTTAAATTTTTACACAGATTATGTTGGTGCTAAGGATTAAGAATAAATAGATTAATTAATTAATGATGGTGCTGTTCACTATTTATATTGAGTGAATGCTGTTAATACATTAGTGAATCTCACAAAAATGTATTTTTACCACTTCAATCAGTGTTATGTTTATAATTTATGCAGGATATGCTACACTATTGTAAAAAAAAAAGCACATATTAATATGTTCCAAAATGTTATCTAGCCTAAATGTTTGGTGATTTATTCCATTAGGGCTGTTTTTACATTGAGAAAACCTCTACAATGAACCAGTAATATGCAAAATTGTTTTGTTTTTTTTTGTGTGTAAATTGTGATTAAATCTATATTGTAATTTTCCTGTAAAAATTTGTTGTATGATATTTTTGCCATATTGCCCAGCTCTACAACCAGTTGTGCTATATGATGTTAATGATTCATAACCACCAAAACACCAAATCTTAGCTCAGTATCTGTAGAATGAACTGAGTTGTAGCCACTTTTTTTTTTTTGTTTATTTATTTTTGTAGGTTTGCTGTCCCTGCTGAAAAAAACAGCATAGACCAGCATATGTTGTGTTTTGGTGCTGGTATGCTGGTCCATAGTGATCCATTAGTTCAACCAGCATAGACCAGCATTGACCAGCATTGAATCATGTTGGTCTACCAGCTAAACCAGCACCAAACCATCATAGACCATCACCAAACCAGCATAAACCAGCACCAAACCAGCATAGACCAGCATTGACCAGCATATAAATCAAGACCATCATGATTTGTTTGCTGGTCTATGCTGGTTTTGGTGCTGGTCTATGCTGGTTTTGGTGCTGGTTTGGTGCTGGTCTATGCTGGTTTTGGTGCTGGTTTGGTGCTGGTCTATGCTGGTTGAACTAATGGATCACTATGGACCAGCATACCAGCACCAAAACACAACATATGCTGGTAACCAGCATATGCTGGTCTATGCTGTTTTTTTCAGCAGGGGTGGCAGCCATCTTGATTTAGGTTGACAAAAGTTTAGCAGTTGTAGACGACGTACTTGAGTCATTTCTGAGAGTTCGGTTAGAAACTGTCCAGTGGTTCATGAGATATTTAACAAACACAGAGTCACAAACATCATCACCCACTTCTTGTTTTTTGTCAAATGATGAATTTAAGGAAATTTTTTTTTTTTTCAAAATGAAATACACTGATTTTGATGCCAACCCAATTTTTCAAAAAAAATATAATGAGGTAACAAAAGCTGAAAAATATATGTGGCAGCTGGAGGAACAATTAGCTCAAGGTAAAAATAAGTACTAGAAAGTATGAAAATATATAAAAAAGCATGGCCAAAAGCCAGCACTGACTGAGTGACCTTTAGACCCCCGATGGCTCCGCATTGCCAAACATGATGGGTCACTGCAGACACATGATCTGTCCTGAGAACTGCTGTCAGTGAAAACATCGTGATCTATTCTATGCAAGAATATACATAAATAATGTTCAATAAAATAACAGCTAACATCATCTGAGCTCAGGTTAAACTAGGATTAAGTAGAAAATGCTGTGAATGGAAAAAAATATTAAAAGTTTAGAGAAATGGAGGAAGAGATCATGTCGTGGCTGCCAAATCCAGACATCACTTTCATTGTCAGATATTACTTATTTCAGCAAGACAGTATCTGTAGATGTTAGAGCAGCTTTTGAATTATTTGATTTAAAAAAAATAGTTTGTATTGTTTCAGCAGAAATAATAAAGTCATACAGGAAGACTCAGCTTGTTGGTGTGTAAACATTTTATGTAAGTAAATGTCATGTTTTATTGATTATATGTAATATTCTAATTTTCTGAGATTTTGAGTTTGGGGTTTTCATGAGCCGTAGCCATAATCATCAACATCATAACAAATAAAAGCTTGAACTATGGCTTTGCATGCAATTAGTCCATCTCATATATTAGACTCATCTTTTAAATTTAATTACTGAAATAAATGAATTTTTCCTTGAGTTTTTAAAACATTTCAAGTTTCACCTGCAGGTGTTAAAGTGGTTTACCTTCTATTTACACATTCCTTTAAAAAATACACGTAATCACTGTTTTGCTGGGGGTTTTATGCGAATACCATGTGTGTCTGTAAAATTTAGAAAAAGTCACTACCCAGGTTCACATATTTCCAAAGAGTTCAGTTCATACAGATAATAAACAGACTGTTCTGAGCTTGTTTGATGAAGGCTCAGCTAATTGCTCCACAGTCAGATAAAAGCTGTAGTACATTGATTTTCTCATCTTTTAGTAATTCACAGAATACTAATCTACCTATTTTTAATCCTGATTTCGTTTTTTTACAACAAGTGAGTTTCTTTTCTTTGTATATTTCTACATTTCAGGTACTAAAAGAAAAATTTTTTTCTTTAACTTAAAGAGTAGTGATGGTTTTGGCAAAAAGCTCATCAATGCCCATCAGTTAGAAATACTTCCACAGTTCCAAAGACACTTGCTCCTCTCCTTGTCTCAGAGAGATCTTTTTTATGTGTTCCTGCAGTGTGGGATTCATTCAGTGATCTAATGCAATGCTTGCTCTGTTTTCCAGATCTTACCCTCTGCACTGTGAGGAGTTCTGCCTCAGCTCACCTTTATCCCTTCCTTTCCTGTAACCCATTCCCTTCCTTGTTCCTCGTCAGTCCTACCCTCCCGACAGAGGGGCATCTCTGGATCTGCTAGCCCCTCCTGTAAAACAAGGGGACATAAAAGAATTCTGTGTGATAGAAGATAAGCGAGCAAAGATTTACAAACTCAAGCAACAGAGAGGCAAGGAAGATGGAGATGTAGACGAGCTCAAGAGGATGATATTTTTGGACAACTGAAGGCCTAAAGATGTTTATTTTTCAAATCTAACTTTTGGTGAACAGAATCCAGGCACAACCAGAGACGTTTTGCTCGTACAATCCCCTCATTCAGTTCTGATTGATAACTTGGCTCACACCTCACGGTCTCATGATGATGTGCGAGGTGATGCCCACCATATCTGAGGATGGGCGAAGCGGGACTGGAGGAGGACCCCCCTCACCTGCAGGAGCGGGAGTCGGAGGCTCCGGAGGCACGATGGGCGGAGGGGGGTTCAGTGGCAGGGACCCCAGAGGAGGAGGAGGAGACGAAGGGGGCAGCACGGGTAACCTGGAGTCTCTGATGGTCAACATGCTGACGGAGAGAGAGAGGCTGCTGGAGAACCTGAGGGAGACCCAGGACAGTCTGGGAACGGCGCAGCTCCGCCTCCGGGAGCTCGGCCACGAGAAGGAGTCCCTCCAGAGGCAGCTGTCCATCGCTCTGCCACAGGTCAGTTGAGTTTGGATGAGTTTAGGTGAATCTGTTCGATTTGTTACAAATATCAATGTTTTCATGTGTTAAAGGTTTATTTCTCCCCTGATTAGAAGTTTCATTAACCATAAAGTTGGTGGATAAATATTTAGGCTGGGAGATATTTGGTAAGAGCTTCAGCTGAGTGTGAATAAATAATCCTTTTTGCTAGATTTCTCACACACCTGGTTGCAAGGATGCTGAGATTTGATCCAAATAAAGTAGAAATGGATCCTTTTCTCTCCAGCTTTGACTAAACATACATGTTTCTGACACACTCCCATCGTTTCAGCACCATCCAGTGTTGTATCTCCACAAATTAACCAAATAAAGCCTTTTTTATGCTGCATATGAAAAAAGTTGGGCATTAATCTCTACTGTAGGTGACACTTTTACTGTTGTGTTACCATGGTAACCAAGAAAGTAGAGGAGAAGCATCCTGCAAAAAAAAAGTGCCAGCTAAGATGTTTGTGGTAAAATACATTGTATATAAAGAAATGGTTAAATGTTATTGAGTCAGTTTATGTTAGTGACAGGAATTTACAATTTTTTGGCAAAAACATTTTTAGAAAACGTCTCATTATCACGAGAAAATGAGTTTTGCCTTCTTGAGGTGACGAGATAAATCCTGTCAATCTGCTCCTCTCCTCATTCATTACCCATGAAGTCAACCTGGTCTTGTTAAAACAAGAAAACAAATTCCAATATTTTTGAAAAATGAGAGAAATGACCATTATAACAAGAAATTAAACTTCATTATTTTGAGATAATGAATAAATGACTTATCTCAATAAAATGAGAAAACATGCTTCGCTATATCAAAATAACGAGATAAATAACTAATTATCTTGAGATAACGCCATGAGAAGCATATAAGTGTTGGGTAAGTTACTTTAAAACTGTAATACATTATGTGTTACTGTCATTTCAAAGTATCGGTAATTCCTTACATTACAATATTACTGTATTTTAATGTAAGGCATTACACTACTATTGCATTTAGGGATGCTCGATATTGGCTTTTTTACCGATATCTGATATTGTCTAACTCTTAATTTCCGATACCGATATAAGCGGGGTAGCCCTCATAAAAAAAAAGTCAAACACAATATTTAATGCAAGGTGTGCCAAATAAATAAAAATATCTCTAAAACTATACATCAGATTTGTTATATTTTGACATTTTGGCAGAGAGGAGAAGTAGCCGAATGATATGTGCATGGTATGTAAAGGTCATATGTGTCATCATTACAAAAACTGATACCGATATTTACAGATATTGCATTTTAATGCCAATATCGGCCAATATTATCGAACAACCGATACCGATATTTACCGATATTGCCATTTAATGCCATCATCGGCCGATATTATCGAAAACGGTACAGATATTTACCGATATTGCATTTTAATGCCAATATCGGCCAATATTATCGAACAACTGATACCGATATTTACCGATATTGCCATTTAATGCCATCATCGGCCGATATTATCGAAAACCCGATACCGATATTTACCGATATTGCATGTTACTGCCGATATCGGCCGATATTATCGAAAAACGATACCGATATTTACCGATATTGAATTTTAGTGCCAATATTGGCCGATATTATCGAAAAACCGATACCAATTCCCATCCCTACTTTAAATTACTCTCACCAAAAAAACTGCAAATATGGATTTGACCATCTAAATGTAGCTCATGACACTCATTGAGCTCATCCAGTGGAAGGTGATGTGATGGATACATAGATATACAACTATCTGGATAGAAATCATCCATCCATCCATATATAAATCTATCCATCATATATCTGTATATTAACCCATCCATTCATCCATACATTTGTAGGTATATCTCTGTGCACAAGCTCCCGATTCATTAGTTCGACTCCTACCTCCACCTGTGTGCTCCTCCAGCAGCTTCCTGCTCCATCCTATGCTCAGTGTGTGAGAGAACAAACTCTCCATCTTCTGGGTTCTGTCAGCTCGTCTGTTAGTGACACTTTCTCATGAAACTTTCCATCTAATGAATATAGAAAAAGCAGTATAAGTTGAGATTGAACTGGATGAGTTTATAAACATAACATCTGAAATGAGGACTTCAGTTCTCTATTTCCTGAAAGCCAGTGCCTACAGAGGTAAGAGTGGGATCGTATAGGAAGGAAAACAACAAAGAGAGGAGAGAGGCCAGCTGAGAAGCTGACCCCGATCCAAACAAGAAACAATCCCATAAGGCCAAAAGCCAGTGAACCCACTGTGTCTCCATCTGTACAAACCTCTCTCTGACTCTTCGCCTCCATTACAAACAGATTCCACGCAACTTCTAACCATCACAAAGCAGATCATCTTAAATTCTGTCATCACAGTGTTTAATGAAACGGTTCGCCGTGGATGGAGCGGTCTACCACTCGCTCTCCACTCGGGAGTGTGTGTTCCCTCTGTTGTTGTAAACGCCTGTTTGATGCCATGTTTTCAGGGGTCTCTCTGGCGCATTCCAGCGCCGAGCCATTGTGTAATCATGTGATGTAATCTGTCCGTGAATAAGAGTTCACAGAGCAGGACGAGCAGGAGAGTGGTGGTAGAAAGTGTGTCAGTGTTATGTAGGTTTACATCATGAACGGCCTCCTCAGGCGTCCCTCAGAACGTGCTCCTGGAAGCTGATGTATAGTTTTTAGTCTTTCTTTGTTTTCTCCTACTAAAATGAGCCGGTTATGTTTGTTTTGCAGAAGTCTGTTTATTGAACTTCCTAATCTTTCTGTGCAGAAAGCGTGCATTCAGACGGTTTGTTTTCTCGCCCCTGATCGCAGCTTTGTGTATTCCACAGGAGTTCGCTGTGTTGACTAAAGAGCTGAACGTTTGCCGGGAGCAGCTTCTTGAGAGGGAGGAGGAAATCGCTGAGCTCAAGGCAGAGAGAAACAACACACGTGTAAGATGTTTAGCAGCCATTTTGCTTATTAGCAGCCTCTGCCTCATCTTCCTCACCCATTGTGACTGAGTGGGTGTGAGATTGTGTCCTTTGCTTCTGGTGATTTTTCTTTCATCATCTTCTTTTTTGTGTGTGTGCTTTTCTTATCTCTCCTACCCGCTTCCTGCGAGGGACTCGCCCTACAACTCTCCACGCTCCTTCACAGATTTTCTGTTACCTCTTCACCTTTTTTGTCCACATCCTTTAAACTACTTGTCTAACCTCTGACCTCACCTCCCTTTTCGATCCAACCAGTTATTGCTGGAACACCTGGAGTGTCTGGTGTCTCGCCACGAGCGCAGTTTGAGGATGACTGTGGTCAAGAGACAAGCCCAGTCCCCTGCAGGGGTCTCCAGCGAGGTGGAAGTCCTCAAGGCCCTGAAATCTCTGTTTGAGCACCACAAAGCTTTAGATGAGAAGGTGGGTCAAATGCATATGGATATTTTTGCTATCATTCAAATTGTTTGATGTAAAAACGAAGCTATCTGATCCTAAACACAAAGAGCAACGTATACAGTGTAATGGAAGGTTACAGGGCAGGAATGATCCTAAATATAAACGTGAGGTCTGTTTGCTCCCTTGCAAAAGAAAACTAGTTGGTTTTGCCAACAATATTAGCTGACAATGGGTACGGCATTTATTAAGTGTCAAAAGTCCTGCACATAAATAAACTGGATGATGCATTTGCCGCATTTAGTTAGTGAGCCTCTGTAGTGTGCACAAATGGGATGTTTTAGAACTCGTCCACACTATTCATGTTATTTTTAAAACTGAGGTTTTCTGCTGCATTCGCACCTTTTTTTTTTTTTTTGTCCACATGCAAATGTAGCCTCTGGTGAGAAAAACAGATTTTAAAAAAAATGTTCTTCAAAGTGGAGATTCCAATTCTGTCTCATCCATGAAACCAGGAGTTTTCTGAAACGATGACATCACAGCCTATGCTCACCTTTGTTTTCAATTCAGTTCAAAGGTTTATTGACGTTTGAAGCAACTCCAAAAAAGTGTGCAGTAAATATAAACATAAAAAAATCAAAAAATATTAAGATATTAAATCTAATCAAATATAAATTATAATATGATAAAACAACAGACAGCAAACAACACAGAGTGGAGGTTTAACATATCTAATAAACAGTAGTCCATGAACATTAGCATTTATGCAAACTAGAGGTCAGTATTGTTTTTTTTTTTATTTGTTTTGTTTTTAGCACAAAATAAAACAAGACGACATAAAATAGCATAGCATTAACAAAGCATAGCAATGCATAGCATAGTATTAACATAACTAATTTTTTTAATTATTATTATAACATAGCAATAGCCTAGCAATAACAAAACATAGCAGTAGCATAGCTTAGCAATAACCAAACATAGCATAGCAATAACATAACCAGGGGTGTACATAACTGGTGCACCAGTTCTCATGTGCACCAGATATCATGCAAGCATACCAGATCCTTCTGCTCGAACACACCTTTGTGGGGCCGGTGCTTTCGCGGGCCCGATCGCGCAGCCTGTGATCAGACACTGGCAGACTTGTAGCAGTCATATAATAATAATAATAATAATAATAATAATAATAATAATAATACATTTTACTTGAAAGCGCATTTCAGGACACCCAAGGTCACTTCACAGAATAAAAACAAAACACAGTATAAAAACAGTACAAAAATATAAAAGAGCATACAAATACAAAACAAGTCATAGGCGGATTTAAACAGATGCGTCTTGAGTCTGGATTTGAAGAGAGTCTGTATTTCTGATATGGCCGTGGAAGCTTGCTGACACTCACGCGCTGCCCCGCCGACACCCGTGTGCACCCATGAGCGTAACACAGCCTTGCATAGCAGTAACATAGCATAGCATTGTGATGGATTAGAATGTGTTGAAGCTGTGAGATGTATGAGAAAATGTACAACGTTATAAATATCTGTTCAGAAAATAATGTGCAGGTACACTGTGTCTAACATAGGGAAATAGCTTCATTTTACTGATCAGGATCTTTCAACAACAAAAAAACATCTATAAATAAAAGTCTATGTACAAACCTGTAATTGTGTGTACTTTAAAAATATTGTAATATGACATTTTTGCCAAATGGACCATCCTTAGGCTATAGTGTCCACCAGAAGAAAGAACTATGTTCTCGCTGGGGGTCTGCGAGAACATAAATGACATCATTTTGTTCTCGCTGACCCAGTTCGGCAGCGCTAACGGCTTGTTCTTGTGCACGTCAGCTGAGCCGAACTTTTTTCAGCATTGCGTCCGAGAACAACTGCTGTGATTGGTCAGAAAGGAAGAATGAGTTGATGTAACTTTTTCTCCGGCGCCTGCTGTGCTGATTTGTGCGGACGGACCTGAGGAGTCATACAGGTCTGGATCGGCCCACAGCTGAGTTCTCGGGGAGTGTGAAACAAACTTTTTTCTCGTTCTCGGAGCAAAACAAAGTTCTTGCTTCTCGTGGAGTATGACAACATTTCCAGTGAGCTTAAATGGTGGGAATGTGTCCTATGTGTTCGACTTTAAATGACTTTTTTCGTGCTCATATTAGATTTACAGGTTTAACTTTCACACATGTGGCTTTGGGGATTGATAAAATGCTGTACAGCTGATGTTTGTCCTCTCCTTTGATTGAATCGTACCACTTGTATCGCTTCAGGTTCGAGAGCGGCTCCGTGTGGCCCTAGAGAGGGTGTCCATGCTAGAAGATCAACTTGCTGCATCTTCTCAAGAGGTAAACCCAACGCTAGATCATTCCTACAGCTCAAGAAGCTACATCAGAATGAAAAACATAAATGTTCCTGTTTTCTCTTCTTCTTTCCAGGTAAACTCTTTAAGAGACCAAATTAAAAGACGTCAACAAGGGGTGGACGGCGGGAAAGATGTAAGGGAGGGTTTTCTGCATGTTGGTTCCAGTTGTTTTTTGTGTTTGTGTTAGAAAAGTAGACATTGGGTACCGTGGTGTCACTGTGACTTTGGCTCCTCTAGACCTACAAAGTGACTCATTATTTTTCTTCAACGCTTTTATTATTTTGTTATATTGCCGATCATTGCAGCGGCTCCCCAACGGTCCATCAGCCGGATTGGAAGACGGAGAGCTGGACAGGCAGAGGGAAGGAGAGATAGAGCGACAGAGAGCTGAACTCTCCCAGCTGAGGGAGCGGCTGGCTCTCATGTGTCGGCAGGTGAGAGATCCTGTTATCTGAGAGCAAAAACAGGAAAATCAACAAAGGGTTTACTACTGTGTTTGCTTTCAGCTCTAATAGTAACACCCTAATAGGTTTAGATCTAAAAAAGCAAGGTCTCTCATTGCTTCTCTTTTTAATTAAGTTTAAAGGCACTTCCAGAATTTCACAAGAAGATCTGTGTACTGGTCACCATCTTCCCTCTAGTGGCAAGTTATACCATTACAGCGGCTCATAAGTAATAAGAGAAGCTGAGAACTTATCAGAAATCAAGTAGTGAGAGTCTGGAGAGAAGAACATGTCCCATTTTGACTAAATCGATATGGATTAATGTTTTCTGTTTTGCACCTGTGGCAGGTCATAGTGAGTTTTCAGTTTGTGCTGCTTTGCGGTGTCATTTCAGGTTGGAGAAATAGAGGAACAGCTTGCTGCCGCCAGGAGGGAGGTGACGAAGACAGAGGAGGCCAATCAGAAGCTCCAAAGGGAAGTGAAAGAGGTCTGTCGGGCCAATCTGTCTCTTTCTGGCTGAAGACTCTGAGCTATCGCTGCACCTGGGGTCCTAGAGTATAGTCAAACACTCTACTGGCACATGTGCTAAAAATACACCATGTTATTCTGGGATATAATGAGAAATAAATGAGGAAATGTTAAACAAAGATCTTATTTTTTACATAATCTATTTTAAATATATGTAAAAATAAACCTATATAACAATATGTTGCTGCTTTTTTAGGCTCTTTGCCAAAGAGAAGACATGGAAGAAAGAATTACCACACTAGAACGGAGGTAACCTTCTCACTACAGTGTACTCTTAAATAAGGCAATGTGAAGGAAAAAGGAGGTCCAACCTGGTTTAATATTTGAGTTAGTTTTTCCTCTAGTGTCTTATTGTTGGAAATTCCTAAATTCAAAAGGTTTTTAGGCTAGAGTGACAGCTAATAGCTAACTTAGCTAAAACAAGATGGCTGTTTGGTGATTTTGATACACAGGGTGAGCGTCTGGTCCATAGATATCATATATATATATATCACTAGACATCTTACCTGTGCTGTTCGTCAATGGACCCTGACGTCCCTACACCGGCGGCCATCTTACTTCATACAGCCTCTTAACATTGGTGTCAATGAAGCATGTGCTATTAAATACCTCTAACTGGCTCAATTTTTAACCGATTTTCAAACAGTTTGCATTTTTATAAACGTCAGAGACGTGGCTGTAAATATATATCGAAATATATTGATAATGCTTGGGAAACTCATAAATTGTAAAAGTATCAAATCTCAAGTCTATACATAATAAGGTTTGTAAGAAAGTAACCCGTTTGTAAATCTGTTCAGTTTTCATCGAGTTATGAGTGTTTTAGTTAAGTTGATCGCTCACCTTCCATCTGCTACCTTAGAGAGCAGAACGTCAGCTGTCTGAAGTAAGATGGCCGCCGTGCAGGGACTCCCACACAGGGCATCTAGTGATATATATGATATCTATGGTCTGGTCACACATGGCCACTGCATTTATTTACAGCTTGAGTTTGATACAAAGAAAATCACCAGGGGTTTTACTTCCTGTCCTGAGACTTAGCATTGATTCGCTACACGCTAGGTCCACTTAGCCTTTATCTTATAACAAGCTAAGTAAGGTATAAGGTCTAAATTATTCTTGAATGTTGATTTTCTAATGTTGCCCTGTTTGTGAAATATGTGGTTTAAATATTTTTGGGTTCAGATAGCTTAGCGCTAGCTATAGCTTGATTTGTGTTGCTGATCGAGCTAGAGAAGAGGAAGCTCACTGTTGCTAGCTAGCAGAGAAAATGAATTGGATTAACTCATAAAGCCACTGAATGACACAGTGAATGAAGAAAACGCACAAAACCATTTCTTTTTTATATTTTTGTGGCAAAAACTTCAAGAAATGAAGGCTTTTAGCATATTTTTGGTCAAAACTTTCACAAATCTTAACAGTGTTGAAAAATCTCCTTTTAGACATACTGTTTATGTGTACTTTAAAAACCGACATTAATTCATATTTAATGGTTTATGTCATGTGCAGGTATCTCAGCGCCCAGCGGGAGGCGACCTCTCTCCACGACATCAAAGACAAGCTGGAAAATGAGCTGGCTAGCAAGGAGTCTCTGTACAGACAGGTGAGGTTTGTCTCAAATACTCTAAGTCCCAGCTATGGGTGTAATAAAGCTGCTCACCGCTGCTGTGTTTGAAATCAAATATGAAAATGGGTCTTGAGGGTCGTTTCCAGACACAACGCTCATAAGTATGTATTTACTTTTGTGTGTTTTTTTGTGTGTGTGTTCAGAGTGAAGAGAAGAACAGACAGCTGCAGGAGCGTCTGGATGAGGCCAAGCAGAAGCTCCAGCAGACTCTGCAGAGGGCAGAGACGTTGCCTGAAATTGAGGCCCAGCTTGCTCAAAGAGTGGCTGCTCTCAACAAGGTTCTGTAATTATAAAATTTTCACTGTCTGCATTAAAAAACGGCTTTTAACACCTTCAAATTTGCGGTTAGGCAGAGGAACGCCACGGCAACTTTGAGGAGCGACTACGACAAATGGAAGCCCAACTCGAGGAGAAGAATCAAGAGCTTCAAAGGGTAACGCCGTTTAGATTTCTCTACTTGGAGACGATTTCTGCGTTTGAACCATTTTCTTGATGAGCTCCTCTCTTGTGGTTTGGGGTTCAGGCGAGGCAGAGGGAGAAGATGAACGACGAACACAACAAACGTCTCTCAGACACGGTGGACAAACTGCTGTCCGAGTCCAACGAGAGACTTCAGCTCCACCTCAAAGAGAGAATGGCGGCGCTAGAAGAGAAGGTGAGGACAGAACTACTACAATGAAGGAGATTTGATCAAATCTGTTTGAATATCTTGACTCGTCGTTATTCTCTGCCAGAATGCTCTCTCTGAGGAGCTGTCCAATATGAAGAAAATCCAAGACGATCTTCTTGCTAATAAGGTAATTTCATAGTTATCTTCAATTTTAATGTTTAAAATGATCCAAAAAAAGTGGATTATTATTATTGTCTCGTGCTTTAGGAGCAGCTCCTTGCCGAGTTGGAACGAGTCCAACTGGAGCTGGATCAGCTGAGAGGCAGACCTGGGTCTTCTTACTCCAGGTTAGACACAATTAACGTTTATGGATTTGTAATATTGTAAAACACCCTTATTGTTTTATGAACACCCAAAAGATCGTATAGAAATGCATATATAATTTTACACTGTCCCCCAGAAACTCTTTGTTCTTTCTTAGTCGTGTGACGTAACGAATTAATTCTGGATCTCACCTTAGGGCGGGCAGCGTGAGCTCACTTCCCTCCACGCTTTTTCGAAGATCTCTTCCAGGGAGCGCCTCCGAGCTGCGGTACCCTCAGGGTAGCGGTTCGCTCCCGGCCGGCTACGGCAGCTCCTCCAGTGGGGTGGTAGTCAGGCGGGCGCACCGCGGCCGCTGGGGGCCTCCTAGAGACGATGGCAACAAGGTGTTGATCTCATACTGATGTAATGCTGCTTATGAAAAGCGTGTTGCTTGGTATTAGGAAAGCATTCCTTCTTTTCTCAGTATGGCGAGTGGGACAGCAGCACCATGCTAGGTCCAGGGTTTGAAGGCGGCGTAGAGGGAGGATGCTCTGATGATGAGGAGGACAGGGAGACCCTGTTTGGATCAGAGCTTCTGTCCCCCAGCGGACAGACAGACGTACAAACGTTGGCCATCATGCTACAGGAGCAACTGGAAGCCATTAATAAGGAGATCAAGTAAGCATCAAAGAGGCATCCTGGTTATTTTAGATATAAAGTTGGATTTCTGAAAACCTTTTCTCCTGGTCCTCAGGTTGATTCAGGAGGAGAAGGAGAGCACCGAGCTGAGGGCTGAGGAGATCGAGAGTCGGGTCAGCAGCGTGGCTCTGGATGCTTCGTCTCTTCCACCCTCGTCACTCGGAGGGCGAGACAGTGTCGGAAGGGGCTATATGACTCCCTCCATCACATCCTCCACTCTAGCGTCTCCGTCGCCACCCAGTTCAGGACATTCCACCCCCCGCCTGCCACACTCCCCCGCCAGGGAGACTGAGAGACAGGTACTGAACCGCAACTGATCCCACCGATTAAAGACATCAAATCGGGGCTTGTTGTGTACGTTTATTCAAATTCTTTCACCCTACAGAATAGCAAAGAGGGTGAAGAATGCAAAGCACTTGCCCTCATCGACTCAACCCCTCCACCTGTTCCTCGAGCCCTACGCTTGGACCGAATGACTCACACCCACCCCGGTGCGGGACTGGACGACCATCGTGAATTTCGCAGGTGCATAAACAACAGACAAGACAAGTCCTACATCCTGCTCATTGTGCTGATTTCAATGTGTTTCCCTCCTCCTGTGTGTCCAGCCTTTCTGCTGATGGCGCCATCACTGCTAGCCAGGACTCCCTTCACAAAGCCAGCAAAAAGAAAAGCATCAAGTCCTCGATTGGACGGCTCTTTGGCAAGAAGGAAAAGGGACGGATCGGAGCACCGGGACGAGAATCCGCCTCACTGGGTCCGTGGACGGACCGGAAACTACTTAACTAATTAAAAGGTTTTCTCTATAACTAGATCATTTGTTATCTTTACAGCATCCACTCCATCTGATGACCTCGGCTCTGCTGACCCATTAGGACTGGCAAAACTCGGGACTGGAACGGTGGAGAAAGATCGCCGCAGCAAGAAGAAGTGAGATCAGGCGTCTCTACTTATAAAAAGAGACATAGTGAAATTAGAGCTTTAAATAAATTAATCAAACTATTTTCCACTTTCCTTGCCAGGCATGACCTGCTAGAGGAAGCTTGTCGTCAGGGTCTTCCTTTCGCTTCTTGGGACGGTCCGACGGTCGTCACATGGCTTGAGGTTTGTATATAATCGCAACCTGTCCACTTCAGGTCAATGTCATTTAAAAGTCTGCAGCTAATCCGCATCCCAGTAGGATAATTATCTGAGAATATGAGTACTTTCAGTTATTAGTCAGGTCTACAACATACCTTTTCTCCTTGTTCTACATTCATGGGAAAAAGAAAGTCCGCCCTTTATCAGCTCTAGAGTTTTACGCAGCGTGACATAATACAAATAATCTGTACTTTAATGGGTCCTAGAATCTTTCTAATCTAACCTCAAGCGTAGAAGAACACAACAGTTTCCACCGTGTCACTATTTATTACACAAAACAAAGTGAAAATGGAAAGGTTGCATGAAAAATCAAGTCCATTCTTGCTGCTTCTATAGGAGGAAAAGTAGCAGCCAGGTACTAATGATCAAAAGCACTCGACTAACCCTCAGGCTTCTTTCTAATTTACTATACTCGAGTCTTTAGTGCAGTGTTTTTCAACCGCTGTTCCGCGGCACATTAGTGCGCCGTGAGAGATCGTCAGGTGCGCCGCGGGAAATTATTCAAATTCACCTGTTGGTTTAAAAAATATTTTTTGAAAACTAATTAATTATTATCTGCTAATAATATTCCATCATCGCGCGTCTGTGCCAGCCATCACCAAACGGCAGACTCCGGTTCTGTTTGGAGTCAGACCACGCAGCAAATCCAAGACTTGGACCTGGTCCAGGCTGTGCGCTCTGGGGAGACGCGCGGCGCGCTGTGAGACGCCGCGGCCCGCTCGGCACCGGCACGCCTCCTCCCCCGACCTGAACCTGGTCTGTGGTTCGGAGGAGGGGGAGACAAGCGGTCGCGGCCCCGCTGCCACCGGTCAGGAGAACCAGTCCTGGACTGGCTCTGTTTCCTGGTCAACAGTCCCGACATTTTTAAATTCATACTTTGATCTGACCGGTCCATAAAGCCAGATCAGCGGTCCACGGACACTGGGTTGGGTCGTCATCATGTCGCTTTGTTCCTGCGTGACGCACATTTGGCAAAAAAGAAAAAAAAAAGTGGGAGTAAACCCCCTCAGCATCACTGGTTTTAACGGTCTGAGAGGCTCACTGGGTTTGTCTCCAGTCTCCTCTCTTTGACTGAAGGTCCCGTTATTCTGATCACCTGTCAGGTAAGGAGCCGCTGCTCGCGCATAAGGAGAGCGCACGTCACAGATGTGTTTCTCAGCATAATTGATGACTTAAAATTTAACAAATCAAACACTAAAAACACATTGATCTGTCAGTGACTTCATCAGGTTGTCCTTTATTACTAATGTTTAAATACACCCAAAAGTTTTACTACCAAAAACATGATGACAGAGTCCTGCTGTAACATGGATCATGAAATAAGGCAGATTTAATCCATTACAGATAAACTGGATGCTACAATCACTTTTTGACTGGTGAAAAAAATCAGTTTGAAATGATTTGATGTGGTAAAAAAGACAGATGCTTTAATCAGGTGACCTGTAAACTAAATGTAATCCTTTACTGTCAGGAGATGAGAAGGTTTCTACAGTAAAACTATTAAAACAGAGTGAGCCTCAGAAAACAGCTGCAGTTCTGACAGATTCATTTGTTTTAGTGTTAAAAATGTTTGATTGGACCAAATTCATCTGATAACTTTATACAGCTGCTCCTCGAACAATGAGGATGGGTCTAATGCAGAAATGAATTTTCCCAAGGGGATCAATAAAGGACAAATTATTATTATTATTATTATTATTATTATCAACCATCAATGAGCTCAGACGGTTCTGACAGCAGCAACTACCCCCCCCCCCCCCCCCCCCCCCCCCCCC
>SSNR01000098.1:1319854-1336282 GCA_006937965.1 Callopanchax toddi | reverse complement strand
CCCCCCCCCCCCCCCCACCACCACCTCCAAAATGATTGAAATTTTTATATGTTTGAGCAGGGCTGAAGTTGTTTAACAGATCTATGAAAAAAAAGCAAAGAAAAATATGAATGTATACATTTTTTATAGCCACTTTTACGAGAAGACGTTTTTGTCCACTAAAGAGTATGGTGTGTTTTTTTCATAGTGTTCCCTTGATCTATTTTCAAAATTCCAAATTGAATTTCAAAATTTGTCAAGAGAGGGGTTTTGCGACAAAAATTTGTACCATTTGCACAAACGGTGTTAAAATGGCGAACATGGAAAAACTGCCCAAACGGACAAAAATGTCCTCAATGAAGCCTGAGGGTTAAATGATTATTAGTAAATGTGACTGCCTCTATAAAAGCAGGAATGTTGGAAGCTTGTTGGTGTGGAGCACACAGGTGCACACAATGCCAAGGAGGAGAGATGCTAACAATGACCTTAGAGAAGCCACAAGGAGGAGTTAAAGGCCGTTTTCTAGTCCTGCTACAGAGAGAAGGAATAATCCCAAGTTGAAAATATTTAGGACCTTTCCTTGTATTCAACCCTCTGTGGACCAAAGTATTCTAGTGTGTTGTGAAGCCTTCTGTATGACGGCTAAAGCTTGGACCAAAGTGGGTCATAAACAGGGGTGCACATACATAGCCACGGGAACATATTCTCAGCAGGGGGCGCTGAGGGGAAAAAAAGCTCAGCTGGACATGGGGGAGGGAGGGGGGAGAGCCGTGTTGAAACAGGAAGTGCAGATTAAAATGAGCCGCTCAGATCCCGGTCTGGACCGGCCCAAAGTTACCATAGGTCCACCAGGGGAATGTATGCCCAGTGTCCAGTCCAGCCCAGTCCACATCCACACCCAGGGCAGGTGCCGTCGGCGTGAGCGGCTCGGTGTAGACCTCTGTTCAGGGGGAGGGGGCGCGCCTGGCAGCATGGACCAAGAGCGAGGGGCCCGTCACCTCCATCCATGCCAAATCTAAGCCCGTGATACGAGTCTCATTATTAGAAATCAAGACAAAATCATGAAACACAACACAATAAGATGTTCCTGTCATCAACACACCCCTGGTCCCAGTCATCACACTCTCAGGGTGCTGCTGCTCTGCGGTGACCAGACTGGGCTGCAAGTGTACCTCTAACTGTTGCTGCATCTCCTTTTGTTTTCTCGAGGCTTTCCAAAATCCGTTGGTGGTAAATACATCTTTGAGGTCATCAGCAGGGGGTGCTGCAGCATCCCCAGTACCCCTACTTCTCATGGTAGTGTGCACATAACTGGTTTGAAAGCGTGGTAAATATCAAGCATGTGCACCAGTTCCTTCTGCCACAACGCTACTTCGAGTATCAATCACACAGCTCGTATTCACACACTGACAAGCTGCAGAGTGATCTGAGTGGTTTGTTTCTACTTCTGTTTTGGGGCGCTGTGAATATTATAAATATGATTAAAGATACTGGATAGGGTAAGAAGCTCGGACATCCGGGAGAGACTCGGAGTAGAGCTGCGGCTCCTCCATATCGAAAGGAGCCAGTTGAGGTGGTTCGGGCATCTGGTAAGGATGCCTCCTGGACGCCTCCCTCGGGAGGTGTTCTGGGCATGTCCTGCCGGCAGGAGGCCCCCAGGTCGACCCAGGACACGCTGGAGGAAATACATCTTCAGTTTGGCCTGGGAACGCCTGGGCGTCCCAGCTGAGGAGCTGGTGGACTTGGCCGGGGAGAAGATGGCCTGGGCTGCCCGACTTGGAATGCTGCCCCCGCGACCCGGACCCGGATAAGCGAGAGGCACCTGGCTGCAGACAGAAGATGGTGGACAAAGATGGCGGACAGCCACTCTCGTACTACCGTACCGGAAGCAAATATCCTTTTTCTAGATTGGCTGTGGGGATTTCAAGCAAGGTGAACAACCCTCCCCCTAACCTAACCCTAACCCTAACCAATTCCGGTACGGTATACGGAGGTTGCTGTCCGCCATCTTTGTCCGCCATCTTCTGTCTGCAGCCAGGTACTTTTGGGATAAGCGGAAGAAGGCGAGGCGAGGGATACTGGATCAACTTTTTTTCAACCTCCATTAAAAACAACTTGTGTTCGGTTGGGCTCAGGCCAGGTGTTACGGGTGACGATGTTGGGTTATTTTGGGTCTGGGTTGAATTTTGGGGCCTGTTGAGAACCCTACTACAAGCCTCTGCTGCTAAAGGAGCCTCTACAAGGGATGGACACACATCTTTTCCATTTGTCTGGTTTTGTTTAATAAATAATGGCGTGGAATCTTTTTTGTGCTCTTGGTCACTTAAAGTTATATTCAAATCATTTTAGAACCTGGTAAAGATTGCATCATAGGTTATTGGCCCTTATACATAAACCCTAGAACATAAAGAAAGAGGACTTCTTTTCCCCATGACTGAATAAATCTGCATTACAAGTCTCTCCATACAAAGCGCCCCCTATCTGCTGTGTGTTTACCCAGCTGTGGGTCGGGATGCCCGCGTGGTATGTGGCAGCCTGCCGTGCCAACGTGAAGAGCGGCGCCATCATGGCCAACCTGTCGGACACGGAGATTCAGAGAGAGATCGGTATCAGCAACCCTTTGCACAGGCTCAAACTTCGTCTGGCCATCCAGGAAATGGTTTCCCTCACGAGTCCATCAGCGCCTGCTAGCACTCGCTCTGTGAGGCTCAGTGAAATCAAACCTGTGGTCTCCTCAGGTCAGCAAAGACGACTGATGTGTCATTTTCTGTCTTCACAGTCAACTAGTAACATATGGATGACCCATGCTGAGATGGAGTCTCTCACTGCTGCCACCAAACCAGTAAGCGTTTCACTCAGCTCTAAAAACCATAACAAAACCAATGAGTTCATCATTTTGATTTATTTATGTTACTCTTATTCCATAAAAATGATTTATATATTTTTTTTCCATTTTTCTTTGTCTCTGATTAGGCGTGTTTGCTTCACCTTTCCCTTGCTATTCCCTAAAATTCTGTTTTGATGTGATGTTTTTCCAACCAATTTTCACTCACTAACAAAGCGTCTGCTGCTTTCTGCCTCTCCTCTTCATTCTGGCACTGATTCACTGTAACACACACACACACACACACACACTCCTCCCTGGTGATCTCTCCCTCTCCTTGTCTCTCTCTCTTTTTGCTTCACTTTTTGAATCTGAACCAAAAGGAGCAGAAGGAGTTCAGCTGGGATCAGGTGATTTGATGTTTATTTTAATAAAGCTTCGTTCATGTCTGTCTTGTAGTAACTTCTGTGATTGTTTTTGGGGGGACATTTATTTAAATTCAAACATTGCAAACATTAGTGGACTAAACTGATCTAAACTCAGAGAGGTCCAACCTGTAAAAACGGCTCTATATTTAGCAGGTTGTGCCCTCAGAAATATTGAAAAGAAAACAAAAGTTTGGATTCTTGAAATTGGAGTCATTTGAATTTGATGGGTTTATTAACTCTTTATTAGTTGCTGTGTTTGATCACTTGTGCACTGTTTAAGTCTTAACTTGCAGCCAATAGTTAAAAGTTAAAAAACAAAGATGTTAAATAAAATGATTTTGAAAAAATTTAAGAAAAAAAGTTGGAAAAAAATAAAGCTATAGAAAAAAGTAAAGTAAAAAATTAAAAACATACGTTTAGTTTTAAAATGTTTAAAATTTTAAATTAAAATGTTTTGAAAGAAATAGAAGAGAAAAATGAATGTAAAACATTATAAGACATTTAAAAAATGTGTAAAAGAAAAACCCTTTACATGTCTTTAATGCCAATTTGAATTTCCAAGAGTGCCTTTTAAAAGGGTCAGGTCTGAAAGATAAGAAAATAAACTTATAGAAATCAGCAGGATTTGAGGATTTTTCTCACTGATTGAAAACTACGAGGAAATAAATGGTGTCAGAACTCAGGAGCAGGCAGGGCCGGATCTAGCCAGCCCCACTAAGGGGGGCAGGTAGAATATCAGGGGGGGGGGGGGCAGTCTGGACATGCTAAGAATGTTTTGGTCATCACACCCCCCCAATCCCTTAAATGCATCAAAAACTACACCATCATCATATCAGTTCCTCCATCCATAGATTAATTTTCATATTTGATCCCTACCCTCTGCATTTACCCGGGCTTGGGACGGAACAAGTAGGACACTGGCTGATGCCCTGTTGAGGCTGACCTCATCTGGTTAGGGTTTTTTCTGTTTTGTTTTTGTGTTTTTTTTTTTTGTTTTGTTTTTTTTTTTTGTGTTTTTTTTTTTTGTTTATGTGTTCTTTTTGTGTTTTTTGTTCTTTTTTGTGTTTTTTTGTTTTGTTATTTTGTTCTTTTTTGTGTTTTTTGTTTTGTTTTTTTGTTCTTTTTGTGTTTTTTGTTGTTTTTAGTGATTTTTGATTTTTTTTTAGTGTTTTTTGTTCTTTTTTGTATTTTTGTTCTTTTTGTGTTTTATGTTCTTTTTTGTGTTTTTTGTTCTTTTTGTGTTTTTTGTTCTTTTTTGTGTTTTTTGTTCTTTTTGTGTTTTTTGTTCTTTTTTGTGTTTTTTGTTCTTTTTGTGTTTTTTGTTCTTTTTTGTGTTTTTGTTTTTTTTGTGTTTTTTGTGTTTTTTGTTCTTTTTGTGTTTTTTGTTCTTTTTTTGTTTTGTTGTTCTTTTTTGTTTTTTGTTCTTTTTGTGTTTTTTGTTTTGTTTTTTGTTCTTTTTGTGTTTTTTGTTGTTCTTTTTGTGTTTTTTGTTGTTTTTTTGTTCTTTTTGGGTTTTTTGTTCTTTTTTGTTGTTTTTTTTGTGTGTTTTTTGTTGGGGTTTTTTTTTGTCTTTTTGGTCTTTTTGGGTTTTTTGTTCTTTTTTGGGTTTTTTGTTCTGTTTGTGTTTTTGTTCTTTTTTGTTCTTTTTGTGTTTTTTGTTCTTTTTTGTGTTTTTTGTTCTTTTTATTCTTTTTTGTGTTTTTGTTCTTTTTGTGTTCTTTGTACTTTTTGTGTTTTTTGTTCTTTTTGTGTTTTTTGTTCTTTTTTGTTTAGTTTTTTTGTTCTTTTTGTGTTTTTGTTTGTGTTCTTTTTGTGTTTTTTGTTCTTTTTGTGTTTTTTGTTCTTTTTGTGTTTTTTTGTACTTTTTATGTTTTTTTGGTACTTTTTGTTCTTTTTTGGGGGGGGGTTGTTATTTTTGTGTTTTTTGTTTTGTTTGTATTGTTCTTTTTTGTTTCTCTTTCTTTCTGTGTCATTCATCAGTAGCTACGTTGAATGAGGACAAAGGTCATGGAATTTGGGGGGGCAATGCCCTCCCTTGCCCATGCCTACATCCGGCCTCAGGAGCAGGCTAGACCCATAACAAAAACCAGAATTCTTAAACAAAGTTAAACAAGAAGATGGAGTAGCAAAACTTCCTAAAGGCGTCCAAACTGGGAGCAGAAATAACTGGAAGAGAAAAGTAATGTCAAACAGAAGGAAATGACCAAAAAGAGAGGAAACTGAGGAGTATCTATGCTGGGGCAGCTGATCACTGCAATAAGAGCAGCTGTTCTAAACACACAAACAGGTGTGAGGAGCTGATTAACCTGGTAACTGTATGGGATAAAAGCTTAAGGATCAACCAAAACATAAAGTCACACACAAAATATTTCAAAATAAAGCTACCAAAAATAATATTTCAGAAGCAAAAGTGTGAAATTCAAAAGTAAAAAAAAAGAACACTCTAAAAACAAAATAAACTAATTCATAATTAAATATTTATTTTTCTACACCATAACCTAAAAGTTCATCTTTTATTTATTTGACATCTTTTTGGTTCTCACTTAATTAAGCTCCTCCCACTGAGACTGTCTTTCAAAAGCAAAAACCCAGAGCAGAAGCAAAACCAAGGTGCAGCAAAAGCAAAGAGCTGAGAATCAGAACATGCCCTTCAGAATAAAAGCCTAAATGGTCTGAATGAAGCAGAATTAGGTGAGAACCAAAACGGTCTGTCAAAAAAATAAGATATGAATTGTTATGAAGTAAAAATAAGCTTTTGGTGTAGAAAAATAAATATTTACTTATGAAATAGTTTTGTTTTTTTTAGAGTTTTTATCTTTTGAATTTCACACTTTTGCTTCTGAAATCTTTTTTTGTTGCTTTATTTTGATATATTTTGTGTTTGACTGTATTTTTTGATTGATCCTTTTGGCACAAACCTTATCCCATACGACTGACCCAGAGAATCAATAATGTAAAAATCACTGTATTTTTCCATTTACTGTAACCTCAGTGTAATTAGTTTCCCCCTGCTGGCAGTTTGAAGTACTGCAGATACACAACATTAGAACATTTCTATTATAGTCACACGTTGTTTTTCATAACTGGTAAATAAAGAAACCATATGTGTTTCTAAATGTTTGAATTGTCAATAATAGTGTACATTAAACAAACCAACAAAAGAGCAATGTTAAACTTCTATGGTGGACGTTCAGGTAAAATGAACAAATCAATGTTTTATTTTTTACTTAATTTAAACCCTTTTTAAAAAATGTTTGCTCATGAAATCATCCAGACTGTTTTATATTTGTGTTCTTCATCTTTATCGACCTCACCGCCTTCCAGATTCTGGCCTATGGAGACATGAACCATGAGTGGGTGGGAAATGAATGGCTGCCCAGTCTGGGTCTGCCTCAGTACCGCTCTTATTTCATGGAGTCGCTGGTGGATGCTCGAATGCTCGATCACCTCACCAAGAAGGAGCTGAGGGGCCAGCTGAAGATGGTGGACAGTTTCCACAGGTGCAAAGAAACGTCCCATTGTGCATTTATCCACCTGTCTTGTCATTGTTTTGGTCCCTGGCCCTCTACAAGGTGTCGCATTTCTCACATCTTTACCAAAAGTCTAGGAAAAAAGTGTGAAGATGATGTGTTTTCTCTCACTTACAGGGTGAGTCTTCACTACGGCATCATGTGCTTGAAGCGCCTGAACTACGATAGGAAGGAGCTGGAGAGGAGGAGGGAGGAGAGTCACCATCAGAGCCAAGGTGATGCCTCTACCCTCACCTCGTTCTGGTGTGAAACATTAGATCTGATCTACTGCATCTAAAACTTTAAATGGGACAAAAACAGCGCTCTGTGAGGAGACAAATACCTGTATGTTTACTAGACGGATAACGGCGGACTTCTCGTTGTGTTCCCCTCCCTAGATGTGATGGTCTGGTCCAATGAGCGAGTCATGTGTTGGGTTCAGTCCATCGGTTTGAAGGAATTTGCAGACAATTTACTAGAAAGCGGAGTCCACGGGGCCCTTTTAGCGCTGGACGACACGTTTGACTATACTGACCTGGCCCTCCTTCTTCAGATACCAAACCAGAACACACAGGTACTCGTTCACATCAACACCACTCCGATTCTGTTGACTCCTTGTCTCAGTTTCTAACTCCGGTTTGTCTCTTGCAGGCCAGGCAGCTTCTGGAGAAGGAGTATAACGCTCTAATCTCCATGGGAACAGAGCGGAGGCCTGACGAGGTAGGACAGAGGGACAACCAGTAATCGTTTCTGCTTGAAGATGGAAGTGTGTTTACTGGAACCAAGCTTTTATGACATACTTGTGAACTTCTTATTGTTACATGTCTTTAGTGGCGGACTCATTTTCTTCCAGTAATATAAAAAATATTTATCTTCCCTTTTTGGCACAACTTCGCCTGTGCTGAGAAGCTCTTGGCGTGCCGCGGTGGTTCAGCTGTGTTTACAGGGCTGCTAATTGCTGAGCTAGAGCACATATAACTAAGCTGTGTAATATTGTTGCTTTGTCTAATACTAGTTTATTAGCAGTGCTTCTGATCACAGGCATTGTTTTATTTACTCCGTAGGACGGCACAAAAACATTCACACGGTCGCCATCGTGGAGGAAGATGTTCCGAGAGAAAGACCTCCGCGGCGTGACCTCCGACTCCTCAGAAACATTACCTGCCAACTTCCGTGCCTCGGCCATATCGACCCCCTCGGTCACCCTGAGAAAAGTCCAGAGTGAAGGTGACCACTAGGCTGGAGTTCAAAAGACCTCTACCTTCATCATTTATTAACATATGATGTCCTAAAATTCTGGCATGAAAGGTGGTCGGTGGTATGTCTTCCTTTAAAGGCAGACTTTGCAACTTTTTCATATTTTCAAATCTTTTTCTTGAGCCAGTTTGTGCTAACCTGACCCTTTACACAGCAAAATCGGATGTGTTAATTTGACACCTATAGTGTTAAACTTAACACTATGCTGGTGTTTATATAATTCTCACCGCCTCAGTGTTAAATTTACAATTTGAGCAGTGTTAATATTTTAACCCCATCACAGTGTTAAATTTTAACACACATTGTTATTTTGTGAAACTTTATAGTGTTTTTTTAACACTTAACCGAGTTAAAAAATACTTTTTAAAAAAGTAATATAGAATAAAAATACGTTTTCTCCTGCTGCACGAGGGCCGACTGAAATCAATTGCGAAACTGACTCTACTGAGAGTGTGCGCACCCAACTCGGCGAAATAGCTCCACCCCCTGAGCGGTTTTAACACTGCAAGTACTGGAAACAACACAGAAATGAACCCCATCAACTCAAAATGGTTAACACAGGAAAATTAACACTATTGATTTTGCTGTGTACAGAGTCAATGGAAAGTCACTCAGCCCCATCTGGTGCTTAGATCCAGAATACCACGATTGCAAGATCTAAGTCTCCAGTTCGGTGCCCCAGAAGTCTCACAAAGTCACGTATCTCACGAGGGTTAGGCTAACCCAAAGTGGCTAGCTGTTATGCTAGCGTCAGAGCGTTTTTAGCTCATGATTCCTGATTCTTTTCGATCTCTCCCTACTTGAACACAGCTGATTTCTTTAAAGGAGTAAATAACCGCTCATGTAGAAAACAATGAAGGCTGAGGAGACATTTCAACAGGTAGATTTAGGTAGGGTAACCAAACGTCCTCTTTTCCCCGGACATGTCCACTTTTCACGTTCTGTCCGGAGCGTCTGGGGGTTTTTCTGAGATCAATGAAAATGTCCAGGTTTTATCACTTTTCACTGGAAATAGGCCGTTTTCAAAGAAATCCATTCCACCTGGTTCATTAGAAATTGCACAGATCGCTGAAATCCACTCCATGTTTTCCTGGTTACACTGCTCCGATAAAAAAAAACGATCAAAGTGACTGACAGGCGAGTTGTCAATAAAGACGACGGACTCGCGTGAAAAAAGAAAAGTGGTTTTGTTTTGTTTTGAAAGCTTCGGTCCAGAGCAGAGCAGCTCAGGAGTTCACGCTGTAACCATGGTTACACTGCTCCTGATCCTCTGAAGCTCTCCTCCTCCTTCCTGGACCAGAGAACCGAACCCCAGTAGACTCAGACCAGAACTGGAGAATGACTCTAGGGCCAGACTGGGGAGGCACAGCAGGAATAATAAGAACTGAACGACCAGAGGAGGTAAATCCCCCACGAATAATCGCATCCATGATCTCTAATAGAAAAGTAAATGCACCTAAATAAAATACGTACTTAATTTGGGGATCGACATGTAACATTTACCATTGTTTATTTTACAGTAACCAGCATTAAAGATCATCAGTAAAACAGAGATCCATAACCTGTTATTTATTCTGATCCAATCTGTTTTTCTTAATAAAAATTAACTAGATAAACACGATAGGTAACTGAATTCTTACTAGGAGAAACTCTCACTTTAAATACATCTAATTCAACTGTTACAGTAAAATGTTTTACTTTAAATGGATCAAATGAAAACATTAAATCAGCTTTTTATCTGAACGTACATTAAACTAGTTTACTCATTTCAGAGGTAGAACTTCAGTCTTCTGAAGAACAATCAGGTTCTTGATATTTGTTTTCAAATAGTTGATGTCACTTATTTAATTCCTCCTATCCATAAAGCAGTTTAGCCTGAAATGGTCCACTTAAAATGACATCATGACTAATAACAGTTGAATTACAACTACTTAACTAAACACTATCAAAATGTTTCACAACTGAACCAAGTGTCCTCTTTTTAGAAAATCAAAATATGGTCACCCTAATTTAGGTGTTTCTGAGCAGAAACAATGGTGCTAACGTTTTTACGGCAGTGATTTAAAACGGACACCAGAGGGAGCCACAACAAGCAAAACTGCATAGTGTGCCTTTAAATATGGCTGAATATGACTGAGATGAACTGAAAAACAAAGGTGGATTTTGTTCCAGGTTTTGTTTATCTTAGCTTATAGTAGCTTTATATTAGCTGGACGAACTCTCAGCTGATTATTTATTCGACTCTACAGGTAGATACATCCGACAGTTGTCCTTGTACTGATTTATTAGCCACGTTTATCTCATTTCACATTGCTAACTATTGTTTCTCTCCCTGTCAGCTAACTCTGGTCCAAGAGGAGAGTCGGCTTCTGTGAGAACCTATTCCTGCTAAAGATAAGCACATCAGGTAGGGGAAAAGATCCTCCACGAGCCGCGTCAAACGGTAAATTGTGCTTCAGCTGGGTTTGTCTTTGTCTTCCCTTAGAGATCCACCTCTACCCCAACCGGAAGGAACAAGAAAATCATTTTTCAAGAAAAAATACCGAAGAACAAAAGCAAAAACGGACACTAGAAGACCAACAGCACTCGAGCCACGTGTCCCAAAATAATCAAAGACACTGAGTGACTTGAAAAAAAAAAGGATAAAATAAGGAGTGAATGTCTGTTTACGCATCAGTTTCTCTCTCTCTCTGTCTTTCTCTTCATCTTGATCCATAGTTGTGGCATGATGCTGTTCGACTCTGTAGAAAGTGACCTGTAGAAAGTGACCATATTGTGAATTCATCTTCTGTTTCTGAGTCTAAGATGGCAATACTGACAATTTCTAGTTTTAAACCAGGAGGGGGAAAAAGCATTCCCCTTCAGATTGAGAGAATTGTACTAATATTCCCAGTTTGTCTGACTCTGATTTAGGCTGATGACAAAAAAAAAAAACCCTAAAAGTCTGCTGAGATGGAGGTGTAACTGGAGAAAGGAGAAATGTTTGTTTTAAAGCCATAACAGAGCTGAGATGCACACATGTGAATAGGACCAATGACAAAAAACAGACGGCTAAGTGCTTTATGACAAACTCAAACTGGAGAAAAAGAACTGAAGAGCTTAGTTAGGGAGCATTTGTGTTAATATGCATGCCAAAAATCATTTTAGAGTGAACGTCATGATATCATCTAAAGATGTGAAAGCTGGGGTCAGAACTTTGTAAAACCTGTGGATTTTATTTTTATCATTTTTATGATAACTGCTATGTATGTACAGTATGTGTGTGTGTGCGTGTGTGTGTTAAACTGTATTTTTATTTCATATTTAATTTGAAGACTGACTGTAATTTCATTTAAGGTTGACTAAAGGAACATGTGTTTTAATTTATGGACATTTAAGATATGCTAATTGTATGTGTACATTTTGAACAAGAAAAACAATCAAAAAAAACAAACTGTGTTATGATTTAAATTCATATTATCAGAGAGCGACGATATTTGAATATAATATAACAATAATAAAGATGATTGTAAAGGCTGTAATTAAAAAATCCTACCAGTAGCATTTGATTTGATTTGATTTATAGAAAATATAATTCAGTCACAGAAATCACAGGATTAGACGCAAGAAGGCTGCTCAGTCTTCTGCTTGAAGGCGTTAGGGTGAATAGTTCCCGTGCTGGATGAGGTCCATCGTTTTCACCATGGATTTCACCAGATCCTATGGTGAGAGGTGTACACTCTCCTGAAGTCCATCCCCATCTTTTGCATCTTTGTCTTTATACTGTCCACCAATCAGGAAGCTCCTCTACCTTCATGCTATGTTGTAGATCAGGGGAACTCATGAAAGGGCCACATAAACGGTCTCGTGGTCCGGGGAGCAGGGTGGATGACTCAAGCAACCCGTTCCCTGCTAGCGGTGCCGACACTCGCTCTCAGTCTGGTTGGAGCTCTTATACTGGGGCCCGGACACACACCCTCCCCCTGAACCGAGGAATGGAGCGCACAAGTCGAGGTCGCCTGCACCGGAAGCCACTGATCAAAGTGAAGTTGAAACCTAAGGCAGCAGTGGCTCAGCAGCTGTGGTGGCGAGCTGCGTGAGCGGTTCCACAATGGCTGGTGGTGGCACCGTGGAATTACTGACAGAATGACATCTTAAGGGACACAGTATAGTTGGAAGACCAGAAAGAGGTGGGTTGTGGTCCAAATCTGGCCCACAGGGTGCCTATTGAATACCCCTGTTGTAGATCAAACAGCAGCAACATCTGTAAATGTGGCGTTTGTTAAAAAGAAAATAATTTAAGGTAGAAAAACTTAATAGGTGAAAAACATATTTCTTCATTCCATGGTTCATGAGTTAAAAAATATAATTATTTTACAAAACAAGCTAATGTACTGTAAACATGTTATTTAGTTCATGGGAGAGTTGACAGAATGAACTGCCACTACCTATCGAGTCATCTATGATCTATGTAGCACTATAAATATGCTATAACCTCTGACCCCTGTTGACCATCACAACAATAACCCATCTTTTTCCCAATAACTCGGATTACAATGACTTTTATTATGTTTAACCTGAATTAACATTCCTACAGGTGTCCAACCGTCCACTTTCAGGTGTCCATTTCCCAGGTGACCTCAACTGGACACTAGCTGTGTAATAAAACACTCTTTAAAGATGTCTCTTCTTTAAAACCAAAGACTGGTGTTCAAACTGTAATCTCTTGTTTACAGAACAGTCTCTCACAGTGTCCTATCTTCAGGGTCATCCACACATTCACTCTCAAAGTGTTATAATATGTGTCCTCTGCTATTTTATGCATTTTTAATCACATTTATAATGTGAGCTTAACGGGCTGAAGTCATGTGAAGTTGGTAAAACCCCCTCACAGTTCCCTAACCAATCAGAGCCGTCCACCAGTCCACTAACTCATGTTTTATTGGTACACTAAATATCTTCTGATTGGTTAAACTTAAGATAACTTATTCTCAAAACTAATCTTCAGTTCCGGTACAAATCGGTTTGAGCTGAACCCTCATCAGCTTTGAACAAGGCCTCCAGAGACACCTGCCTGCGTGGGCGCCTCTCCCTCCGCCTCTCCTCCTTATCAGGCCGGTCAAGGAGTTCTCAAGACGGCTCACAGAGAAATGCCTTTTCTCTTTAAACCAACCAACGGGGAATCTGATCAGGAATGATTTCAGCATCTCGCCTGAAGTCCTCCTCTTACTGCTAAGGATCCGAGGGCCGTCAGGCCGGCCTCCTGCTGAACTGATCTCCTCCACGTCAGCTGGCCTGGGCCTCCTCCTCCTGCCGGACCCTACTGGACCTCAGCACCAAAGTAAGAAACCCCTTTCTGATCGAGAGGCCTTGCTTTGATGAAGCTTAATTCTTCCACACTAAATTAAGCTCATCCAAATTCAATAACAACTCAAAATAGCCCTAAATTGACTCTTAAACTCCCAACTAGGTTAACTAAATTAACTAACTCCCCTAGTCATTAAAACATATGCTACGGTCCGTTAAACCTCACAACGAAAACCATCTTTAAACATCCTCAACATGTTTAAGAATATTAATTGTGTTTACATCAAACTTTCAAACTGTTTTACCTGTCTGTGTTCTTAGGTTTTTCAAATTAAATGATTGTTCAATCTTTACCTGGTCTCAGCTTCACATTATTAATACAGTATTCAATTCACTGTACCTTTCTCAAAGAACCTAAAGATACCTTCAATAAATATTAGCCATTCTATCAGGGTTAAATGACAGTTTATCACCTTTCATTATAATCCTTAAATGAGCTTCCATATTTATTAGAAGAGGGTGTGGCTAAAATAGCAACTAGTTATTCCAAACGCTACATCTATTATTTCTGCCTTTTGAGACAAAGTGAGAATAGTCATAAAGAACTCAAGATATGTTTTCTTAAAAGCATACAATGTAACTTTTTCATATTTTATATGAATATAGGACCCTTTACAGGTTAATGAAAAGCCCCTCAGCCCCATCTGTTGCTTGGATCCAGAATACCACGTTTGTAACTTCTGAGTCTCTGGTCCGGTGTCCTGAAGTCTCACAAAGTCACGTATCTCATGAGGGTTAGGCTAACCCAATGTGGCTAGCTGTTATGCTAGCTCTGGAGTGTTTTTAGCTCATGATTCCTGATTTTTTTCCCATCTCTCCCTGCTTGAACAGCTGATTTCTTTGAATGAGTGATGAACCGCTCCAGTAGAAAGCAGTGAAGGCTGAGGAGACATTTAACAGGTAGATTTAGGTGTTTCTGAGCAAAGACAATGCTAACGTTTTACGACAGTGATTTAATACGGACACTAGGGGGTGCCAAAATAAACAAAACTGCATAGTATGCCTTTAAAAATGACTTGATGTCCTAGATTATGTCAGTTGTTTTTTAGAGAGCAGAAACGTTTCTATGGTTTATTTTAAGGGATTTTCCACAGTTTGTGTATTGATTGGTTATGTCTGAGTTTGCACTGGGGCCTTGTTGCTTCTGTTCATCCATTATACTTATACTTTACAGTATTATGTGTCTGTTCTTCACTATTCCCCTTTACAGGGTTGTCACATAAACTTTGCCAATAAATAACTGATAACTTACACAATGTTTAGTTATGTAGAACTGACAGCATTTTGAAGGTTTTTTAATCACATGTAGATTTGAGCTGTTCTAAGGTCACACTTTGGTCTTGGCTGCATTCAGATTAGCTCTTAGTGCATCCGTTTTGTCTAACTCTATTTCTCCAAACAGAGGCTGATCAGGAAACTATCATTTTAATGAGAAACACTCTACAGAATGTTCATAATTTCACTCTAGGTGAGTAAAAACTCATTTTAAAAAAAAGTAAAAGCTGATTTTTAAGTTCTGTTTTGGGAGCTAACAGCATTTGAGGTCATCCTGGACTTTGCCAAAATATATTTCCACATAACCATAACACAATATGTTTCCTGGATTATGAAAGCCAGTCTGTTTATATTTGGATAAAGTCAAAATTCCAAAATCAGGAAACAAGTCTCGGCAAAATGGTTTCATTGTTTAAAAATACAATCTTGACAGATTAATGGAAGCTTGGCCAGGTTGTTGTGTTCCATCAGTTTAAACGGGTTTAGTCTGTCTTGGGTTCAATATTAACATTCCATTCATTTTCTTGTTCATACATGTTCACAAGCTTTACTTCCTGTCATGTCCTCTGCTCCTCATCTATTGGCTCGAGCGTCTGATTCCTTCTGGAGCATTTCCAGCCTCGGCCTACAGGAAGAAGACCCCAGAGCAGACTCAGAACTCTCTGGAAGGATTACATGTCCTTTGTGGTTTGGGAAAACTTTGAAATTTCAAAATCTAATTGTTATAATAAAAAAGGAAAGAAATATATAAAGAAAGATATAAAAGTATCATAAGAAAGGAATAAGCCAGAGCTTATTCACATCGACCACTCAGCTAACACATAAATGACATAATGAATTGATATGAAGCACTCGGTCAGTCCTCTGGTGTTGGAGCTCATTATTGATTCACTACATTTTAATTGGTCACAATATCCATGTCATGATTTGACTCTCAGAACTGAAAGTCTGTGAAATGTTTAAATGAGCCATGAAGTTATCTCAGCCTCTGAACAGAGACGGGCCGGTTTCATCCTGTGGCTCCAAGAATCATTTTCATTGTTTTAAAAACACAATATTAAACGTCTGGACCATAGAAAGAGATTGTTTAGGTGTTTGATGTAAAAGGTTTTATTCATTTATTTACTCCTCCGTGAACCGTCACCTTATCGTGGTGGAGGAGTTTGAGTGCCCTAATGATCCTAGGAGCTATGTTGTCTGGGGCACTTGTGCCCCTGGTAGGGTCACCCATGGCAAATTGGTCCTAGGTGAGGGGTGAGACAAAGTGCGGTTCAAAAGACTCTTTATGGAAATACAATCATCAAGCCAGTGTACCCGGCCCGGAGGGTTACCGGGGTCCCACCCTGGAGCCAGGCCTGGGGTTGGGGCCCGTGAGCGAGCGCCTGGTGGCCGGGCTTTCGCCCATGGGGCCCGGCCGGGCCCAGCCCGAACTGGATACATGGGCTCATCCACCTGTGGGCCCACCACCTGCAGGAGGAACATGAAGGGTCTGGTGCATTGTGGATCGGATGGCAGACCAAGGCGGGAGCTTTGGCGGTCCGATCCCCGGACACAAAAACTGGCTATCGGGACATGGAACGTCACCTCTCTGGCGGGGAAGGAGCTGGAGCTTGTGGAAGAGGCTGAGCGATACCGGCTAGATATAGTCGGGCTCACCTCGACACATAGCGTTGGCTCTGGAACCCGAGTCCTTGAGAGGGGTTGGACTCTCTTGTATGCTGGAATTGCTCCGGGTGAGAGGCGGAGGGCTGGGGTGGGCTTTCTGTTAGCCCCAAGACTCTCTGCCTGTATGTTGGGGTTTTCTCCGGGG
>SSNR01000098.1:1302220-1317486 GCA_006937965.1 Callopanchax toddi | reverse complement strand
CTGGAGAGGAGGGTCCGGTCGATAGTTGAACCTCAGATAGAAGAGGAGCAATGTGGTTTTCGTCCTGGTCGTGGAACTGTGGACCAGCTCTTTACCCTCGCTAGGGTGATGGAGGGGTCATGGGAGTTTGCCCAACCAATCCACATGTGTTTTGTGGATTTGGAGAAGGCTTATGACCGTGTCCCCAGAGACACCCTGTGGGGGACGCTCCAGGAGTACGGGGTGGATGGTCTTTTGTTAAGGGCCATTCAGTCCCTGTACCAGAGGAGTGTGAGTCTGGTCCACATAGCCGGCAGTAAGTCGGACCTGTTCCCAGTGAGGGTTGGACTCCGCCAGGGCTGCCCTTTGTCACCGGTCCTGTTCATAACCTTTATGGACAGGATTTCTAGGAGCAGCCGTGGTGTGGAGGGTGTCGAGTTTGGTGACAGGAGAATCTCGTCTCTGCTTTTTGCAGATGATGTGGTCCTCCTAGCTTCATCAGGCTCTGACCTACAGCTCTTGCTGGAGAGGTTCGCAGCTGAGTGTGAAGCGGCTGGGATGAGGATCAGCACCTCCAAGTCTGAGGCCATGGTTCTCGGTCGGAAAAGGGTGGATTGCCAACTCCAGGTCGGTAGAGAGGTCCTGCCTCAAGTGGAGGAGTTCAAGTATCTCGGGGTCTTGTTCACGAGTGAGGGAAGGAGGGAGCGGGAGATTGACAGGCGGATTGGGGCAGCGTCAGCAGTGATGCGGACACTGAACTGTTGTGGTGAAGAAGGAGCTGAGCCGGAAAGCAAGGCTCTCGATTTACCGGTCGATCTACCTCCCAATCCTCACCTATGGTCATGAGCTTTGGGTAATGACCGAAAGAACGAGATCGCGGATACAAGCGGCCAAAATGAGTTTTCTCCGCAGGGTGTCCGGGCTCAGCCTTAGGGATAGGGTGAGGAGCTCGGACATCCGGGAGAGACTCGGAGTAGAACCGCTGCTCCTCCATGTCGAAAGGAGCCAGTTGAGGTGGTTCGGGCATCTTGTTAGGATGCCCCCTGGACGCCTCCCCAGGGAGGTGTTTCAGGCATGTCCTGCCGGCAGGAGGCCCCCGGGTCGACCCAGGACACGCTGGAGAAAATATATCTCTGGTTTGGCCCTGGAGCGCCTTGGGATCCTGCCGGAGGAGCTGGTAGAAGTGGCTGGGGAGAAGACTGTCTGGAACTCCCTAATTGGGATGCTGCCCCCGCGACCCGGACCCGGATAAGCGGAAGAAGACGAGACGAGACGAGACGGTTTTATTCATCGTTTTAATATCTTGTGGATTTTAACTCTTTGATCTTTATTAGATTAGGGGGGGGGGGGGTCATTGCAAAGAGGGATGATGTATGGGCCTCAGTACTGGACCTATGATGGATGGATGGATGGATGGATGGATGGATGGATGGATGGATGGATGGATGGATGGATGGATGGATGGATGGATGAATGATGGATGGATGATTAAATGGATGGATGGATGGATGGATGGATGGATGAATGATGGATGGATGATTAAATGGATGGATGGATTATTAAATGGATGATGGATTATTAAATGGATGATGGATTATTAAATGGATGGATGGATTATTAAATGGATGATGGATTATTAAATGGATGATGGATTATTAAATAGATGGATGGATTATTAAATGGATGATGGATTATTAAATGGATGGATGGATTATTAAATGGATGATGGATTATTAAATGGATGATGGATTATTAAATGGATGGATGGATTATTAAATGGATGATGGATTATTAAATGGATGATGGATTATTAAATGGATGGATGGATTATTAAATGGATGGATGGATTATTAAATGGATGATGGATTATTAAATGGATGATGGATGATTAAATGGATGAAGGATTATTAAATGGATGATGGATGATTAAATGGATGATGGATTATTAAATGGATGAAGGATTATTAAATGGATGATGGATTATTAAATGGATGATGGATTATTAAATGGATGATGGATTATTAAATGAATGATGGATTATTAAATGGATAATGGATTATTAAATGGATGATGGATTATTAAATGGATGGATGGATTATTAAATGGATGATGGATTATTAAATGGATGATGGATTATTAAATGGATGATGGATTATTAAATGGATGATGGATTATTAAATGGATGATGGATTATTAAATGGATGGATGGATTATTAAGTGGATGATGGATTATTAAATGGATGATGGATTATTAAGTGGATGGCTGTATCAGGTGCATAGAAACATCTTTTGTATCTAAACCGTTCTCGTAGTGACCCAGGTCCCTTCATCATAGTGACCTAATGAAGAAACCTCGCCGTGCGTTGCAGCTTGATGCCGGGCAGCGTTTGTTAACCGCCCAGCTTCCTGTCTGACGTCGACGACCTGCACAGCTGTGGTCCCGTAAACACTCTCTCTGCTTTATAAATCCGTTTCACCCACTCCTTCCTTCTTTTGCCTCTCTCAAACGCTCACACATCAAATAAGATAAACACCATAAAGTCCCAAAACACTCAGCGTCTCTTCCACAAAGAATTATCTGCTACTTTTTATAGATGACTCAGAGCGATGTGCTTGTGTCTTCATTCAGTTTTGAAATGTGTTCCTTGAGGGGACGGGAAGTCACGCTAAGTGACAGTAAATGCTCTGTTCTCACATGACAGAGCATTTTTACAGATAGTCGTAACCTTATTGGAGTGTCTGGTGGAAATAGAACATTTTATATACAACAGTGACTTGTTGGAATGTCATGAATGTGATGCTGCTTTTGGAATGTGGAATATTTTACTTTTATTCACAGGTTTTTACATAAAGAAAGCATGTTCAATTAAAAATCACTCAAATCTGAACATATTTTCTAATAATCTTCATCCACAGAGTGAGAAAAGGTGTTTTCCTAAGCATGTATGTAGAAGTGTCTGACTCATTCTTACCATCAAGAAGTTGGACCTCCTTCTCCAAACTCCTTTATAAGAGCACCAAACGTCCTCCTCTCCAGAAGCCGCTCATGCAGGGTTAGGGTTTTATTTATTTTGTAAGCTATTTATTTGTATTTATTCCTTATTTATTTCACTTCCGTCCTTTAACAAAATGTTTTTCTTTACTAAGACTCATTTTTCTCACTCCTTATCTATTTTCCTAATCCCTTTTCTTCCCTTTTCACTTTCGTTTTATATTCCTGAATCCAATCCTCTGCTATCGTTTAACAGTCAGGTCAGAGAGGTGCATCTCTACACAGGTATGTATTCACTTTTCTTCATTTGGTTTAATTCAAGATTCAATACAAAACAAATGTCAGCTCTGGTAATTTGTTAAATTTGTTTTTCTTCCGTGCAGAAAACCACAGACGTGGGATGTTTCTGCAGATGAGCCCGGATGGGAGCGTGAGTGGAAGTGATGCTCAGACTGCTTACAGTGAGTATGACCAGGAGTGGACGGTGTGTTTGACGGTCTGAGGCCTGGAGGACTAAGAGGTTCTGTTTCCAGGTGTGCTGCAGCTGAAATCTGTTAAACCGGGTCACGCAGTCATTAAAGGACAGTCATCATCCCTGTTTCTCTGCATGGACAGTGGAGGGAATCTCAGAGGACAGGTAAGACATAAAGGATCTCATAAGTTTTAGTGTGTGTGTGTTTTTAAATAAATGCCTGATTGTTGCAGAGTGTGTACGAGGAGGGCGACTGCTCCTTCAGAGAGCTCCTGCTGGCGGATGGATACACCCGATTCCTGAGCTCACATCACGGGATTCCCGTGTCTTTGGCACCCAGACAGTCCCCTGATCAGCACTCGGTCCCTTTCACTCGGTTTCTTCCGCTCAGGAACTCTTTACCAGCGGAGGTGAACGAGGATCCGGTGAAACCTCAGAGGAACGTCAACGTGGACTCAGACGACCTTTTCGGTATGGGACTAAACACCATGGTCAGCCCTCAGCTGTTGATGGAGAAATAAAACAGAACTATGTATGCTTTTAAATTATTTTAACTAGAAGTTTGTGTGTTTTCTGTTATTTATTTGTTTGTGTGCTGTGTGTTTATTTAAGATTTATTTAAATATGAAGACATTTTGGTGGTATCAGTTATTTATTGTGTCTATAAATGAACTGGATGATGTTGCAGGACCTCGTTATATGAGGTCTTTGGAGTTTGATGCACTGTAAAAAGTTATATATTGTTTTAACTTAAATAAATCAGTGAAGAAATAATTTATTTTAACTTTATGTTGATTAAATAAAATCTATTTGATTCCACGTCTTTGAGCTGTTGTTTGAATTTCTACATATATTTCTGTTTGTTTCAAAGTGTTTTGAATGACTGAACTTAATAAAACTTTATCAAAGTGATCAAAGGTCAGGATCAATTATTCAGTTCAAAACAAATGGCACCACGGGGTCAAGATGTTTAAACTTGTGTCAATCAGAATGTGATCTGAGATTTACAGACATAAAATAATAACTGTAATAAAATATGAAAATGTACGTTTTTAATTACTATATGATCATAAATGAACAAAAACAGCAGAGAAACTGAAAAAACATTTTTATTTGACTTTCAATTTGAAACATTAAATATATGAAATTCTGGATATAAACCTACACTCTAAAAAGTAAAACCATCATTTACTTAATTTTTTTGGTGTAACATTTTTACACTCAAGAATTTTGAGTAGATTGGAGACAAATATATTAAGTAAAAGCCAACTTTATCAATATAATTGTCTCCAATCTACTCAAAATTCTTGAGTGTAAAAATGTTACACCAAAGAATTTAAGTAAATGATGGTTTTACTTTTTAGAGTGTAATAAGAGATCATGTTGTTAGAGATGTTTTGAGTCACTTGTCCACTGGATCCTGCGTTAAATGTGAAATTAGGCAAAACCGATTCCTCCTTCCAATTATTTTAGAAAACTCTCAACATCTAAAGAAAACAGTCAGATTCTGCAGAATGAATTCAGATTACAAAACAGTGACTTTTAGATTTTTGCAGATTCATCAGAATATTAATAGTTTTTTCACAAAAGGATGAAAGAAATTTGAATACGACATTCTGAAGGAACCAATAGGAGCTCACAAAATTAAAAAAGGAATAAAAAATTTACAAGAGCCTCTAATTTACTTAAAAATAAATTTAAAGCGCTTATATTAAGAGTAAATAGAGGGAAATGATCCATAAGGTTGCTGGTTCAGACATTCAGTGGCGTGCAGCTTGGACTGACTTGGTGTTTGGCTGAAAACATTTATGCAGATCATTTATTTCATCTCCTCAAACGTCACACCGTGCAGACTCCTCTAGCTGCTGGAGACACTGTAGCTCTCAGGAAGCTGATTATTTTCATTTGAAAAAAAAACTCAACCCTGTTAGGATGACTTTTATACAGAGTTTGTCATTTAATTTGAAGTTAACGTTGCTTTTAGTTGGGAGGAACTGCTTTTTAGCTTCTCTTAAACAATGTCAGAAGAAGTGGCTCAAGCTAAACATCCCATCCATTTATGACTGGTACGTTACCATGAATTATTATTTTGATGTGGAACAAATTGCATATTCTTTAAAGACAAGATAGAACATTTAAAAAAAATATGGAAGACATGAAAACCTATACATGGCAATTAGACCACCTGTATAAGGGTTGTAGCTTCAGCTGCAGATCCCTGGTCTTTTAATGTTTCCTTGTTTTTTTAATTGTTTTTTTTTTTTTTTTGTATTGTTTTGGAACTCCAGTGGATCAAGAGAATCATTTTGAAACAATATAATGATAAAAGATTGATTTTCTTAAAAATGAAAGAAAATAACAATAAGTGTAATTTCCCTTTATTTGCACATCTAGATAAAGCCATGATGATGTAATGTCACATCCTTTGCTAATTTTCTGATGATGTCACAAACAGACACTCTCATTATCTTGTATGCATCTGAACACCTTTTCGCTTTTTGCTAAATTGACATGAAGTGCATCAGCTTTGCAATCTTTTAGGCATCATATGCCAGCTGTCAATGTTGCCATGGTTACAAAATTAATCTCACACCAGGACAGCTGTAAAAAATAATATATGTGTTGTATTTTAAAGAAAACAGATACTTTTATATTGTTTTTAAACCATAAACGTGGTTCAACTGCGTAGTGACTTGTTGCTTGCTCTGGATCTGGGGTTCAAACTTTGATTAGGGCTGCAACATATTAGTACAGCCATGGACAAAAGTTTTGAGAACGACACAAATATTTGTCACAAAAAAAACCCAACAAGATGCAAAGTTAGCGGGAATTATTTGTTATTCCCAAATATTAAACATCTAAAGAAAATATGAGTTCCATATTGTTAAATTTAAAAAACCGCAGAGAAAAATGAGAAGAGGGATGGGAACAGAGCACAAACATCTGAACCCACTGACCCCTCTGAGATGTAACATTCACTAATAAAACACTCTGACATGGACCTTAACTCTTCTGATTTTAGTTATTTATAACAGATAGTTTCATTTTATTCTAAGAGTTCCAGAAATAGTTTCTAAATCTGGGATGAAATATTGCGCTGAAATGACAAACTGGCAACATTCCAGAGTAAACCAAATGTTCCTGGAAAATCCCGAGAGCCTGTGTTTACACGACTCAAGTGTTTTTCTGCAGCCCGCAGAAAAATTCTGAATGAAAATAAACCCAATCCAAATATTTATTTTAGATGCCTTTATTACTTAAAACAAAGTAATCCAACAATTAGACAAATCAAGAAGTAGGAATGGATGATTCAGCTTGTTATAGTGAGGAAGAGTGCCCTCTAGTGGACAAAACAAGAACCACACAGCAGGTTAAGTTGTAGAGAATGAGTTTGAATGAAAATAGAAAACTATATTTGACTAAATCTGATCTATTTTCATACCTTTAAATATAACAAATATGTCTGCTGCTTTATATGTGTTAAATTTTACTCAAAAGACAAAAAAAAATGACTTAAAAAAGTGGAATTTAACAGCTTTTCTGCAACCAAGTCAGACTATCAGACCCATTTCTTCTTCAAAAATAAATAGAAACATTTGATCTGCCTTGTTGCTGTTTTTTAATTCAGACACGACCTGTTTTACATCCTAGAAAAATATGAAAAGCTTTTCTAAACACGAGTTCAAAGCCCTGCGGTAATGATCGGCTCTCAGATGGAGAGATCTGGATGTCATCTCACAAAAATGCTTTTTTTTCTTTCTTCTTTTTTTACTGTTTGTTAAACTGACATTACTAAAGCACTCAAAGCATTAGGCTGCATACCTTCCACAGGTCCTAACGGTGATGGAGTGGCTCTTTTATGAGTTAAACTAAGAGCAGCATTACTGGAAGCTGCAATAACCGTCTTTAAAATATTTCTAATGGTTGAAAGCCGCACGACAGACGAGAAGCAGCACGCTAAGACGTGAAGAAATAGATTTTATTTTACATGCTATGAACAATAAAAGGCGAATTCCTTTTTATTATGATAAATAAATAAGTCTATAAATAATGCATTTAGAAAGAATACCTGGTTTTTGAGATTATTAAATACAGAGTGCATATTTAAGGCCGAGCCAGGATGACAAACATGAACTTCATATAGAATGTGGAGCTATTTAAAGACAGATCGCTGTCATCTGACATCTTCAACACCAACAGTCTAGCGTGCTATTCAAACTGAAAGGCAAAAATAAACTAAGACATTATAGTTTCAAGGCACAGACTTTCCAAAAGTCATTTTTATCTCAGTCTGGAAGCGTTCCTTTCTAGATCAGGACCCTGAGGACGAAAATAAATAAAAAGCTGCTGCTATATCTGGCTTCTGCAGCAATAAATGACTAATAAATGAGCCAGGGAGGAGGTATGTTAGTGGTAGTTCTTACACACAGATAAAAGATTTAATAGTGTTTTTCTCTCCCTCCTTCCCTCTAAACCTGAGTGACCAGCGGCTCCCTGAGATACGTGTTTCCTCCCCTGTATTCTGCCGTCTGGTCTCTACACAGTCCGCCCAGTAAAGTCCCATTCAGAGGGTTGCAGATTCCTTCGATGGCGTAATATTCCGCCTCAGCATCCGTGTCCCCTTCCTCCGTTTCCTCGCCCTCGGGCTCCTCGTCCTCCCACAGAGCGGTCTGCACGTGAGTGTACTCAGACCGATCCTCACATTCGTTCTCTCGATGGTAGAAGTAGCTGAAGTTGGACACGATGACGGGCACGGGCAGCGAGATGGTCAACACGCCAGCGATGGCGCACATAGAGCCCACCATTTTCCCCCACACCGTGGTTGGGAACATGTCACCGTACCCCACTGTAGTCATGGTAACGACTGCCCACCAGAAGCCGTGCGGTATGCTGACAAAAGATGTGGCGTGGTGGTCAGCTTCTGCGAAGTAGACGGCGCTGGAGAAGATGATGACCCCGATGAACAGGAAGAAGATGAGGAGGCCGAGCTCACGCATGCTGGCCTTCAGCGTCTGGCCCAGGATCTGGAGGCCCTTAGAGTGGCGGGACAGCTTGAAGATCCTGAAGACCCTCACCAGCCTGATGACCCTGATGATGGCCAAGGACGTGGCCGGTGAGGCGTCGTCGTCTTTGGCCAGCTCCGTTCCGAGGGTGACGAAATACGGCAGGATGGCGCTGAAATCGATGATGTTCATGACGTCTTTGAAGAAGCGCGTCTTGCTGGGACAGCAAGCCAAGCGCATGATGAGCTCGAAGGAGAACCAGCATATACACACGGTCTCCACCATGAAGAAGGGGTCTAGGAAAATGCTGGGGGGAGGAGGGATGTTCTCAGAAGTGTTCTTAGCGTGGGAGTGGTAGTCCTGAAGAGGAACAGGAAGCAAACACACGGAGAGTTTAAAACTGCGCAAAAGCTGAAATACAAACAGCTACAAATACTGATCATATTGTTTATTTAAAGTAAGAATCAGTGATTGTTTAAAGGGGTTTGAAGCGATTAGATCAGTGAATTAGATCAATCTGTGTGTTGCTCCTTCTGGTTAGAGAGGCTGACTCTTCCTAGAATAAAGCTCAGACCTAAGGAAGCCCCTTATAGAAACTGATTAATAAATAAATACCATATGAGTTTGTAACTTCTTTATTATGATCTTTAAAGTCATTATTAGCCACCAGAATACTTAGATTTATGCCTTTGAGTCACATCATTATAACTTTGAAGCCTTTAAGACCAAATTTCATAAATAGTGTTGAAATGTAGTTGACTTATTGACTTTAAACTCATTTATAAAAAAATGTACTTTTATGATCTTGAAACTCATAATTAGGGATGCACCGATACAACTGTTTTTCAAACCGATACAATACGATACTTGAATCTGAGTACTTGTCGATACCGAGTACCGATACTGATACTTCTACCGCACAAAAAAATGCAGTGAGTTGGAAGACAGGTTCTATTTTTGGTTAACTTTAACAAGTACGAGTACATGGTATCGGTATCTGTATCACAGGAGTGTCCAAACTTTTCAAGACGGGGGCCAAAATCTCCAAGTTTAAAGTCTTCGGGGGCCAAATAAATTCCTTTTTTTTAATTTTAAAACTGCAAAAATGGTTTAAGAGTGATTTTCTGAATTTGTACTGCTAAAAAATAGACATAAAGGGTCTCGTATGTTTACTTCAGTAAAAGAAAAGCATCAAATTCCCTGGATTTGATTGGTCAATTGTTTTATAGTTTCTTGAAAATAAATTCTAGTCTGTTATCAGCAACAAGAACGGGATCTGGGTCCCTCTTTCTTCAGTAAAGCAGCTGGATTTAGCCAGATTTTATGAAAGTTCACATCTGCTGTTTAGTGTTTGTGGTTCTATTGACCAGGAAATTTAATTAAAAGAATAAACCTGGGTAATGAAAAACGAATAATTCAGATTGAACTGAAACATTTACGATTAAAAAGACAACATTTTTTAAAAAAGGACTAAATTCTAACATTTTGGAAATGCAGTTGAGAGCCACAGAAAATCACTCAGAGGGCCGTAAGTGGCCCCCGGGCCGCACTCTGGACACGCCTGCTGTATCGGTATCGTTATTGGCCCGATACCGATATCGGATCCTGGTATCGGTTTACTTTAACGAGTACGAGTGTGCGGTATTGGTATCATCCCTACTCATAATTATGACTTAAATATTTCTCACAAATTTTATATTTAAACAAACATTTGTAATATTTTGCATCTGAGGATTGTTACTTTAAAGTTCATAATTAAAACTTTCTAATCTCAAAATTTTTGACTTTGAAACTAAAATTGATGATTTTGTTTCTCAAAATTATGACTAATAATATAATATATAGAATATAATATATAGAATAGAATCATCTCCAAATGTTGATATTGAAACTCCTATTACAACATTTAAACCCATTTATATGATTTTTGAATAAAAATATGACTTTGAAACTAACGTGACTAAATTTTGACTTTGAAGCTCAAAATCACTTTTTAATATCAAACTTTTGACTTTGAACTTATAATTACAAAACTACAACTTCCTTATAGCGTTGAAAGTCTTAACTGACTTTGTATCTCATGATTTTGACTCTGATAATCACATTTACAATGCAGAAACTCACAATTATGACCTTGAAAGTCTTAATTATGTTTCTCAGAATCATGACTTTGAAACTAATAATTACAACTTTAAAACTCACAGTCCCAATACTGAAAACCTTGATTACGATCTTGAAAGTCATGTTTAGGACTGTAATCTAAATAAATATCAAACAAAACTAATAACTGATTGTTGTTGTTTTGTGTTGGCAACATCATAAAACCCTCAGTACCAACGCCACTAACCGCCACCTGTCGGGCTCACATGTAAACTTTATCCTGCATGTTCTAACTGAGCTTAAACTAAAAATATAAAATACTCTAAATCAGGGCCGGATCTAGCCAGCCCCACTAAGGGGGGCAGGTAGAATATCAGGGGGGGCAGTCTGGACATGCTAAGAATATTTTGGTCATCACACCCCCCCAATCCCTTAAATGCATCAAAAACTATGACATCATCATATCAGTTCCTCTATCCATAGATTTATGTTCATATTTGATCCCTACCCTCTGCATTTACCCGGGCTTGGGACGGAACAAGTAGGACACTGGCTGATGCCCTGATGAGGCTGCAGTCATTTGTTTTTTTTTTTCTTTTTTGTGTTTTTTGTTCTTTTTTGTGTTTTTTGTTCTAATTTTGGGGGTTCTTTTTTTGTTCTTTTTTGTGTTTTTTGTGTATTTTATGGTATTTTTTGTTTTTGTTCTTTTTTGTGTTTTTTTTTTCTTTTTTGTGTTTTTTGTTCTTTTTTGTGTTTTTTGTGTTCTATTTTGTGTTTTTTTTTATCTTTTTTGTGTTTTTTGTTCTTTTTTGTGTTTTTTGTTCTTTTTTGTGTTTTTTGTTCTTTTTGTGTTTTTTGTTCTTCTTTGTTTTTTGTTCTTTTTGTATTTTTTTTGTTTGTTCTTTTTTGTGTTTTTGTTCTTTTTTCTTTTTGTTTTTTTTTTGTGTATTTTGTGTTTTTGTGTGTGTGTTTTTTGTTCTATTTGTGTGTTTTTTTGTTCTTTTTGTGTGTTTTTGTTCTTTTTTGTGTTTTTGTTCTTCTTTGTTTTTTGTGATTTTTGTTCTTTTTTGTGTTTTTTGTTCTTTTTGTGTTTTTTGTTCTTTTTTGTGTTCTTTTTGTTTTTTATTCTTTTTTTTGTTTTTGTTTTCTTGTTTTTTTGTTCTTTTTGTGTTTTTTGTTCTTTTCTGTGTTTTTGTTCTTTTTTGTGTTTTTGTTCTTCTTTGTTTTTTGTGTTTTTTGTTCTTTTTGTGTGTTTCTGTTCTTTTTTGTGTTTTTGTTCTTCTTTGTTTTTTGTGTTTTTTGTTCTTTTTTGTGTTTTTTGTTCTTTTTGTGTTTTTTGTTCTTTTTTGTGTTCTTTTTGTTTTTTATTCTTTTTTTTGTTTTTGTTTTCTTGTTTTTTTGTTCTTTTTGTGTTTTTTGTTCTTTTCTGTGTTTTTGTTCTTTTTTGTGTTTTTGTTCTTCTTTGTTTTTTGTGTTTTTTGTTCTTTTTGTGTGTTTCTGTTCTTTTTTGTGTTTTTGTTCTTCTTTGTTTTTTGTGTTTTTTGTTCTTTTTTGTGTTTTTTGTTCTTTTTGTGTTTTTTGTTCTTTTTTGTGTTCTTTTTGTTTTTTATTCTTTTTTTTGTTTTTGTTTTCTTGTTTTTTTGTTCTTTTTGTGTTTTTTGTTCTTTTCTGTGTTTTTTGTTCTTTTTTGTGTGTTTTTTTTCTTTTTTGTGTATTTTTGTTTTGTTTTTTGTTCTTTTTGTGGTTTTTGTTCTTTTTTGTGTTTTTTGTTCTTTTTTGTGTGTTTTTTGTTCTTTTTTGTGTTTTTTTGTTTTGTTTTTTGTTCTTTTTGTGTTTTTTGTTTTGTTTTTGTTCTTTTTTCGGGGTTTTGTTCTTTTTTGTGTCTTTTTGTTCTTTTTGTGTTTTTTGTTTTGTTTTTTGTTCTTTTTGTGTTTTTCGTTTCTCTTTTTTTCTGTGTCATTCATCAGTAGCTACTTTGAATGAGGACAAACAGAAGAGAGCGCTCTCTCTGACCATTTTTCACTGAAATACTTTTGAAATGTGTTATTTCTGCATGCAATCGCGTTTGGGGGGGCAGTCATGGATTTTGGGGGGGCAATGCCCCCCCTTGCCCATGCCTACATCCGGTCTCGCTCTAAATCTTTAAATTTAAAACGCTGCACTGAATGAAAAACCAACTTTTGCAAGCTTATCCGTATTTATGCTAAGCTAACTGCTACGTAACATAAACATGATTTGAATCTCTGCAGAAATCTGATTGGCTCCTTTAAAAGCACACGTTTAAGGACCTTCCTGTGACATTTATTATATTCTAGTAAGAAACCGTGAACTTCAGTGTTTTCCTGGCAGCAGCATCATAAAAGCACTTCACACGTGCAGCGTTCTGCTCTCCTCGCGGCCCACCTGTTGTCCCATCTGTCCTGTCAGTTACCTTCACACTCTGGATGGTTGAGATTTAAAACAGGTCTCACTCACCATACAGCCAGAAACACGGCAATAAGTGGCGTGAAGATAAAAGCATGGTCGCCTGTAATGAGCTGTAATATATCTAAAGTTTCAGGCTAAGTGAACTGATGATGGTGACTTTCAGTAGCAGGTTGGTGGCGGTGTTTATTACTAAAAGCTGGACAGGATGTGTTGATCTGTTCCAAGGGCTCTCCTAAGACTAAATATAACTGTTTCAGCTCTCTGAAGGGAAACATGAGCGTCTCATGCGCCGCTCCTCATCCATCTCCACCTCTGTCGGTATTCCCATCTCCTGGCTGCTGGAGCTGGAGTAAATTACAGCCGCTTCCTGGCAGCTGAGCCAGCTGGGCTCAGCATAAAGGAATGTGTCGACATGAGCTGGTGCTCATTCTGCCAGGCCTTTTAGGTTTCTGGTTCTAAGCCGCCGGCGGGCCTTGGCTCACCTCTGCCCACGTGCACGGTCACTTGTGACCTTTCATTAACACGCCTGTATCTCCTCTATCGTCTGTATTCCCGTTCCCAAATGTTACTCCCTGTACCCTTCCTGAATGCATATCAAATTTAACAGCCGGTGAAAATAATCGCACCCAGAGCTTCCTGCAGCCACTCTCTGGTCTGCTTCCAGGAAGGAGTTTTTCCTCTAAACACTGTAGTACTCTGTGAGTGTTTACCTAAACACCTGCTTCCCATCAGCTCACGTTTCTTTTGGCCCAAATACTCAAACGTGTCGTTTAAAACTTTAGACTTGATTTGATGTGGAGTTTAAAGGCACACTATAGTTTTGGCTTGTTTCTAGCACCCCCTAGTGTCTGTTTTAAATCACTGTCGTAAAAACGAACCGTCGTCTTACTTAATATTATAACCCTCACTGCCTAAAATTAATTTAAAAAATGCTAATCTTTTTGTAATGATTAGAGGTTATGAAGATTTTTATGTAAATGCCAATAAACTTGATATTTATTAAAGATGTTTTGTCTCCACTATCCTGAAGCTACAATAAATGTAGAGTCGTTTCTGTCTATGACCATATGTGTGTAATATTTCAACTCTTCCTCTCATTCCCAACCTCTTTCTTGAATTCAGGAAGCGTCTCCAGGCAGAAGATGAGGATGGACAACACGATCACCATCACGCTGATGATGGCGATGACCCGAGCTCCAGATGAGGACTCGGGGTGCTCGAACAGCATCCACAGCTTCCTCTGGACCTCATTGGACGGCAGGGGCCTCTCCTCCTCTTTTGGAAAGCCCTCGTCCTCCTTGAAGCGGTTCATGATGTCCTCCCCCAGCTCGTAGAACAGCAGCTCGTCCATGAAGATGTCCAGGGGGATGTTCGAGGGCCGGCGAAGCCTCCCGCCTGACTGGTAGAAATACAGAATGGCGTCGAAGCAGGCCCGGTTGCGGTCCAGGAAGAGCTCGTTTCGGAGAGGGTCAAAGTATCGCGACCTCCGCCTGGGGTCGCCCAACATGGAGTCTGGGAACTGGGCTAAGGTTCTGAGCTGGGTCTCGTACCTCATCCCTGACACGTTGATGGCTAGTCTTTCACTCAGAGCCCATCCACTCCTCCACAGGGACCCTGAGCGTCGCCTCTCTTTCTTCTTCTCTTTCTCATTCCCTTTGTTCTCCTTCTCTCCTTTCTCCTCCCTGTTGAGCTGCTCCTTCAGAAACTCATGCTTCTCCCTGCCTTCTTCCTCATTGGGCTGTAGGTCCTCACTGTCCATCCCTGCCAGTTGAGGAGCGCTGCAGACCAGTCTCTGGAGGATCTGTGGACCACCTGGGCTTTAAAGTGACCCACTGTCTAGGACCAGAGTGATAAATCCATCCGCGGGTCTGGTTTCCAGGTAATAAAGGTTGCCGATGGCCTGAAAAGCAAATGACAGAGGGATGGACTCTGTTTTTAGTAAAAATAGAGGAAAAAGAAGCAGATGAAATACATGAATCAAGCTGTAAAGAGGAAAGAAAACAAACGAATGGAGATCAACTCACTCTTTGAGGAGAAATCACATCGTTCCCCTCCTGGAGCTCATCAGGTCTCTGTCATCATCTCTGTCCGTCTCATAAATACTGTCCTTGTTGGTCTGCGCCGTGGTCCAGTGGGTCCAGTGGGTCCAGTTCAACTCAGCGATCCTCCTGGAAGAAACCTCTGCCTCCAGTTGTTCACTCAAGGAACATCTAGGATCTTGCCCCGTCCCTCACCGGCTGGGTTTTTTAGGAATGCTGCCGAGTTGAAATTAGATCTCTGCTGGACCCCTCCC
>SSNR01000098.1:1238239-1302210 GCA_006937965.1 Callopanchax toddi | reverse complement strand
CCCCCCCCCCCCCCCCCCCCCCCCCCCCCCCCGCCCTCCGATTTGGCCACGAAGCACGACAACCTTCACCTCCTGATCGAGTGTCACGTTTACCAAACGCAGCAGGAGCTTTGACTGACAGGAGACCCTCACGGAGGTCCTCTGATGCAGAAATGAGAGATTTTACTGGAAAAAATTATATAAGCATTATTACAATATGGTGAATTTATGAAGCTGTAGAATAAAAAGGTTCAATGTTATAGTTTGATATGGTTTTAAGTCTATGATGAAATCACCTAAAAGTGATAATTTATCAATTTTTTATATAAATTTTGAACTTTTCTTAATTAAAAGCGTCATTTGTGCCAAAATTAAAGTCATAGAAACAGATTTTTTTAAATTACTTTTTGACCTTTATTTAACAGTAAGGTCTATTTAAGACTCTTAGGGGAGTTCTGAGGAGGGGGGGGGGGACATGGTGGGGGGAGCTGGAGTCAAACCAGCAGCCTTCTGATTGGTAGGCGGCCATTCTTCTGCTAATCTATGAATTTAATTAATTTTAAGGCCAAAGTGGCTACGAGAGGGAAAAATGTCAAAATAAAATAAAAGTTCAACATGTTTTTATGGCACAACAGCAAAAAAGTATCCCAGAAAATAATAAATTCTAACAAATTGACACAAAACTAAGATATAGTTCAATAATTTTACTTTAATATTAATTATATTAGAGAAAACTCTAATGCTTTAAAACATATTTTTCTAAATATAAGGACTCATGCATCCTGATAATTTTAGGACAAAATTGGAGTTATTTTCTCTTCTTTTTTGTTTATATATTTAATAACAAATATTCTGGATCATTGACCTATTATTGTTAATTAACTGTGGAATCCAAATGATTTTTTTTTTTTTTTTGCAGAAAATTATATTCATTAAGGAGTTTTATGATATAAAATAATTCTCATCTCATCCAGTTTGGGTGGTTTTTCTAATTGTTGAACATTTTTGAGTCAGTTGGAGCTTTTTCTGTCACATTTATGAAACAAATCTTAGCTCTTTAAGTGATTTCATGTCATAATATTAGCTCTGCTTAGCATTAAATCTTTTACAGTAAAAAAAAAACAGATTTTTGTCAGTTCATTCTGTTAGCTGAGTGCCTCTAAACAGAGACAGGTCCTCGTGACTATAAGGATCTGATTTGAATAGGAAATATAAAATCTTAATAATGTCCAGGTTGTGGATTTTTGTGAACCAATCAATAGAGTTATCTAATGACACAGAAACAATCCCTGAATGTGTCAGCGTGGGTTTATGATACAGAGAAACTCCAGCCAGGTGTCTGTTAAACTAAAGACTTCTTGTTTGGATATTAAATATCAAAACAAATAAGCTTGTTCTGCATTTTGATAGAATAAATAAAATATTAATGACAGAATAGCTCTGTCAGTGCTGCGTACCACCACCAGGGGGAGCCGATGGTTTGTTCCTTAGGATGGAAAAAACCTAAGAAGCACTTTGAAGACATTTTGCTTCTTTCATTCACAGAAAAAGCAGAATCATCTCCTTTTTTTACATCACATTTCCATCTGATTGCAATCAGCTGATAATTAATTATAAGAGATGAAAGCCATTATGTAGATAAAAAATGTACAATATGAAAATACCAAAAGAGCTAAATCAGAAATCAGTTTCTGTTGTTTGATTTTTTTTGCAGCTCTGCAAATCATCCAGTAGAGGCTCCACATCCATTCCAACTCTCTACCAATCAGTTTGGAACAAACCGTCACATGTTCGCTCTAAAGATCTGGATCGGTTGTCTGTTTTCTAAAGACAAACACATTTTAACACATTTAAAGTCCTCTGCATCCATCTGGTTAGCTTATCAGGCTAATTGGAGTTGGTGAAATTGTTCATTTGAACAGAGTGGAAGGGACCGTCAGGACTTTGACTGGAACTGATTTTATTCTACAGGATAATGACCCAAAACACAGCTTTAAAATGTGTCAGCAACATGCAGGCCTATGGTGGTGCTTTTGAACCCAGCATGTTTTATTATAACTGACTTTTTATTGAATAAACTACAAAAATGGGTCATTTTATTCAACTGAGTGCAGTTTTTTGATTCTCATAGCAGAACTCAAAGAACAATCCTTCACAATAAGAGCCTCAAACGTACCTCAAAACAAAAGCTTATAAAAATAGTTTACTGAAAAACTATATTAATATTAAAAATTGTAATATGTTGTAAAATTCTGGAACACAATAAGGCTCCTTTACTCAGGTTATTTTTTCTGGAAATAGTAAAATTTTTATTGATGCTTCCTCCATTTTTTGTTTTTTCTTAGTGGTATGATGTCATATATGCACTGTAAAAAGAAAAGGTTGAATCAACTTAATTGAATTGGTTCAGTTGGTAACAAGCAATTGAATTAAGTTTAACCAACTTAAATTACTAGGTACAAATTTATTAATTTAAGTTGGATAAACTTAATTCAATTGCTTGTTACCAATTGAAGCAATTCAGTTAAGTTGGTTCAACTATTCTCTTTTTTCAGTGTGGGAGCTAATAGTTCCTAGAGTGTGGGAAACATGTTATTAAGGACTTTCAGAAACAATTAAATATATATATATGTGATGAGTAAGTTGCCCAGAAACAGCTCCTGTAAACGTTGCCTTTGACTCGTCAAACTTTGAGTCACATCTGACGTGTCACTGTTTTCTTTCATGGCGAAGTTTCAGCGTGTCCTCGTTTCAAGTCGGATTAAATCAGTCGCTGTTGTTGTTGTTTTCTCCTCCCGTCTGACGGCTGAACGGAGCGAGCTGTGACATTCAGCTTTCAGGAAACCAAGTAAACAAACCCACACAGGAATGAGATTACCTTTTTCATTTATTTTAAGTTGATCTCAATGATTTTTAAGCAATTTTCATTATCTCTGAAAAAGCATCTCATGACTGTTAATCAGGTATTCATTCAAGCTGCTATGGAGATCGGTTCACATTGGATCGCATTGACATTCATACATTTTTAAGTCTCAATAGTAGAAATATGTTCAATTATGACGCTTTTATTGATATGTCTCTATTTTTTTTTGTTCTTCAAAATATAAAAAGATAGATCATGAACATTCCATTGAAATATACTTTATACAGTTCTTGATGAGTTTGTTCTTTGTGTCCCAACATTTCAAAAATGAAATCCGGCATATAAGTCAGAACCAGATGCTCCAGTGACCACCTCTTCCCCCCATTCACGCTCCTACTAAGACAGCAGTACAATGGACCAGTACTTAAGTCTGTTTTATACAATTAATAGCATGTAAAGAAAATCTTTGGGATGCTTACGTGGATGTGTGATGCACAAATGCAAAATTAGGCGCATTTAGGTGACGTATGTCTCTTTTTTCTAATTAAAATAACATTTAATATATTAGAAAATCTATATATTATGATATATCATCCTCTAGAGGGACTATAATTTAATCAATTTGTAAAATAAACATTTCTTTTAGATATAAGTGATTGCTAAGTAACTTTATGGAAAGCCATAAAGCCGTGACATATGCGTTTGCAGTCATCAGGACTGATGACGGTACATATGTGTCTCAGGGAGCATACAGTGAGTGTCGATCAGCGGCATTCATGGTGCAGATTGCATACAGTGTCCTCGAATAAAGAACATATTAAACAGAAACGTGAAGAAATAAAACAGGATGTAAAATCCGAGAAGCCTTTGAAACCTTCCGGATCTCTGCAGGTTTACACACAGTGTCCACGTTGGACTCATCAAGTAAAGCATTTTCTCCTTTTGGTTGTGTGTTTTCACGAACAACTTCCAACAGATACAAATCATTTAAAATAAAACAGACTTAGCACTCCCGACATTGTAACCCATTCTGTTCCCTGTGTGTAAATCAAATGGCAGTATTATGCATTAGAAAGGAAAAGACATCGGCAGTCCGGTCACAATGTGGAGACATGGCGAACCTAACAGAGAGCAATGGCTTTAAAATAAATCAAATCAAGTGTCTGGGTGGAGCACAAAGTATTTGCAGGTGTGCACACCGCCTCCTCGAACCACCAACACCAACGAAGCTTAATAACGTCCAAAATAAGACCTGAAAATCGCGTGTTTAAAAAGGAACGGAAATAAAATCCTGCTTTGCAAATAGACAAAAGTTCTAGACCCTGTAAAACCGGCGCGGACTCAACAGGACTCCGTATCGCCACCGAGCCTCCAACTGAAAAGTACTAAGAATGAACGGAGGACCATTCAGCTGCCTGAGCTGAGCCCTGGACCAGCAGGGCCCGAAACTCACCTGGAAAACCCGAGCCGCGGATGAGGGCCCTGAACACCCCTTCATCACTGAGATTATTTCATCGCCATCAGTCTCCCCTTGGTGGACACTGGTACTTCTCACCCTCTCTCTCTGACATCGTTTTGGAAGCTCTGGGTCTCTTTGATTGGCGCTAACATGAATGACTGTGTTGTGCGCTGCGATGAGCTGGCCAGCGGGATGACAGCAACTCTACGGTAAATGACAGATTGTAACGACCTGACCATCTCTGAAGGAAAATGAAGACGAGCTACCTCTACACACTCATGCTTGACGCCGCGAGTGTGAGTAGTTTTCAGTTGCCTCTCCGAGGAAGACTTCGCTGCTCTACAACACGGCACAGTGTTTCTAGTTATATCAGGACGGGAATCATGACGAACAACAACAGAAGGCTAAAGGGGAGATGGCAAGACTCTGGTCCCCCTTTGAGAGATTATCAAGTCATAATGCATGCGTTTTTTTACACGTCACTGTGAGGTGTTCACATTATCAGTTTTCTATATACTAGAATTTATTATGTTAGAAAGAAAATAGCAAAACACCTATATCCACGCACACGATCAGCACACCCGAGTCCTTGAAACCGCACACGCGAACTTTGGAATGGCAATTACTTCCACGCAAAACCTGAAATCTCAATCGACTCTTTACCGGAGTGAACGCTCCGGTTTGTCGGACGAACAAACCAACAAACGCCTGCCACCTTAATAAACTCACAGATGCTTTGAAGACACTCAAAAGACTCAAGGTTCTCTGTTTTATCTGCTACAGTCGCGACAACTCTTGCATTATTGCCAAAAGGAAAAAAAAAAAGAAGCAAACTATGATCAAGGTGTCAACGTTGTGTCATGGAGAGCTGCTGTTCAGAACCGGTGCTGCTGCTTTTGCTACGGAGGTTGTGCAAACAATTCAAGGAGGAAACGTCATGATTAACGAGAACTAACGCCCTTTGCTCAGGTGCTACAGGCAAAGTTTGTCGATTTAATATTTATAAAATATACTGCTTAATGCATTAGAAAATAAACTATGGCAGAGGTCATAAACACTGGAATGAAGAGTGTAGGGCAGTAGTAGCAGAGAGATTTCATCAAACAGAACATAGTTCAGGGTGTACTTTGCAAACATACATGTTTCAATATTCACATTTTTTTTTTTACTTTTCAAAACAAAATATAGCTCTTCTCTTTAATTATAATCTTTTTTTAAAACATTAATTGCATATAACCTTTTTTTAAATTTATTTTATATATACTTTTTTGTATCTCTAGCACCCTTGTCTTCAACTAAGGGCTTGCAGAAAAGACAGTCATGCAAAGTAGTCATGCTGGTAAACAAAGTTACAAAAATGCATTTTTTCCCCATTAATCTCAGTGTCCGTTCATCGTCTTCCCCATGTAGGCGAGAGTCTATCGTTGTGAATTGTCTTTCCAAAAAAGAAAAAGAAAAAAATTCCCCAGCGTCTGGGAGGTCGTGTGCACCTCTCACGAAGGAATATTTTCGTTCAAACTTTTCCTGGAACTTTGTTTCTCAAACACTCTTTTTTCCCCCGTTTGCATGAGACTTTGTTTTTTCTGCCTTTTCTTGACTCGTCCTGCGCGGGAACATCCTTTAAAGTTCGTGAAGATTTGTTTTATCAAAATATAGATTTGTTCTCTTTGTACATGTCCACGTTCGCTCTACTCTTGGTCTTCTCGCTTGACCCCTTCGCCTAAGGACCCAACCCCCCTCCCCCACCCCACCCCACCCCCCGATCTTCATCTTGACATTGACTCGCCAGTGAAGCAGTTGTTGGCAGCAAGAGGGACTAGAGAGAGAGACAGGGCAGTGTGTGTTTTAGGAAGTTTTGTGCCGTTTTGGCAGTGATGGATATTGTGTTAGGGTCATTGGATTGGTCCCTTTAAGAATAACAATCATTGTGTTGTGTTTTGTTGGCAGGGTTAGCCAATACCCCTTGACTCGCAGGGTTTTAGAACTCGTTTCGACTCTCTGAGTCGGTATACCGTCTCCTCATGACTGCGTCAGTCAGACGTCGGGGGGATATATTTACATTCAGGCACGGGATGCTAGTGGCAGTTACCAGACTGATTGGTTAGCATAAGGGGAAGCAGAAACCTCACTCTATACTGAACATCTCTACTAATCTACGACACGTTACAGAGGGTCATTCAGCAAGTGCATGCTAAAGGACCTTTGCTACCCCAACACAGATTTTCGTGCAAGCTCATGGGCGATAAAGAGAAGTCCTTTCCCCACTGTTTTATGACTGATTCAGGTTGAGCTAATGCTACATGTGCTTCGTTTGTTCAGCTGCGGTTTTATCGATCTCAGTACAGATGAGGAGGGCAGTGTTTCACTCTGATAGAAGGTACTGGAAGACTACACAGGTGCTAAAACTTTAACAAGGGACTATTGGGAGGTGCTGTTAAATACTGTGTATTTGTGATGTAACTAATGTTTGTGCATCTCTGTTTTTGTTTCTTTTGGAGGTAATTTTTTAATGAATACGACAAATCTTTTGTCTCTCATGTGTTCCCTCATATATATATTTTTTTTCTCTTCACTGGAAAGGAATCCAAGAGTGACATCTAGAAGGTCCCTTGAATGCATAAATTTCTCTCACGTTGCACTGTTGATGGATTGAGTCAAGTTATTTCCCAGCCAACAGATGCTACAGTGTGTTAGCAGAGATGCTACATTGTTCATTCAGTCCGGGTGAAGACAAGAGTTTGTTTGTTTTTTTTCTCCAGATATCTGTGAAGTTGCTCAGTTGTTCAGCACTGTAGTCTCGGTGCTGATTTGGTCAAAAAGCAAGATGGCGTTTATAATGATGTCATCTGGAATGTGTAATCAGGAGTCTTGTTTTCTCCAAAAGTGTGTCAGTGCAATGCTCAGTCAGTTTGCAGAAAAAATAGAAGGAGGAGGGGAAAAAACAACAAAGAAGAAAAAAAATTGGGGGGGGGGGGGCAGGCGGACGGTGGTCAAAAAGTGGGGTCGACGTTTCCGAGAGGCTGCTTTGGTAACGATGTGAGGAGCAGACCATGTGATATTTTTTATACTCATGATTAAACTCTGGTCTCTCTGGTCACCTTAAAGATCTCCGTCCGTGAGGAGGCTGCTGCTAATGTGGCTCCCGCCGCAATTTTGTTTACCACTTACTGACTCCTCATAAGAGAGAAGGCGAATGCTAGAAACTTAACACTGCAAAGACAAAAACAGAAAGCATCATTATTAAGTTCGCCCCCAAAAACAATCAAATGTAAAGAATGAAATTTCACTTTTATCAAACTGTTTGGATCTGGATTGGATTACAGAAGTGCTCAACTATAAACCAATCGCTTTGTTTTACAAATTAGTCAACGGTTTGAATTTTCACAACACAGTTTCATAATGCTGCTGTCATTATGAACAATATAGTGAATAAACCATTACCTGTTAACTGCAGTTTAACTGTGTCAGAATGAAGTGCACACATTTTAGAAACACAAGCTACACAAACAGTCTGGATCCAACATGTAACATGGAATTATGGGTACTCATAAAGACACATTATATTCACTGAAAACACAAGTTGCCTGCTCAGTAACTCGGGTTCAGTAGTGTTTTTTACATGTGTAAATTATATTTATATCCAGGACTTATCAAAATGAACAATAAATGAAGATACTGAGCTTGGGAATAAAGATCTAAGGAAGCATGTTCTAAACAATTAGTAAAAGACATTTTTCAGTGATAGACACAAACATACTATTCATGAAAGTTTTCACATTTAAGAAAGGAGATTGTTTTAATTTGCAAAGGAAAAACTAACTGATTTAAACACTTCATGCAAAGTGTTTGTCTTTAACAGTTTTTGCCACAAATTATGGCAAAACCCATTACATTCACCAAGAGATTTAAACCCCTCCGTTGTGGTATCATTATCAGACATCATCCATTAATGCAAATCCTCTTGTGCCTTCTTCATTTCACTCTTTGTCTGTCAATCTCCACTGCTCGGTTGGTGTTTTCCCAGAGTTCCTCATTTCCCCACAAAGTCCGTTGTAAAGTAAATGTTGAATATCTGATTAGCAAAGAGAAAAACCTCTCGTGTGTCTTAAAACAGAAGCTTATGACATCATAATTAGCTGCTAATATTATATAACATGAAGTAAACTCAACAACTGCCAGCACATTACAAGTGGGAAAGGATTGGAAAGAGCAACGTCAGCACATTTAACAACCAGTTTGGATTTAAAATAAAATAAACACAAACCAGTATTTTTCATTTTCACAAAATCAAATAAGCATCATTTTTGCAATAAGACCATTTGAATTTGGGGAAATGATCTGGAGGTCCTTCGGCAAAAAATGTAAATTTTTAAACAATTTTTTTCAGTGATTGAACCTGAATTTATCTAGATTACGTAAGTAAAACGGCTTGAAAAACATAAATACAGTAAGAGAAGAAAACAACAAAATGTTTCTTTAGCGTTCAGTTTTCCTGCTGCTACCTGGGTTCTTACACCTCAGCGGTGCCACAGGCTGGTCGCCTCCAGGCCGCGACGCACTGATGCAGGAATTCATGCAAAAAGAGGCTGAACAGGTATTGAATGAAAAGAAATGAGCATACTTTACATACATGACATTTCTGTTTAAAACAGTGGCGGATCTAGAAAAAAATTAGAGGGGGGCCAGCTGCTTTTTTAAAGGGGTACGTTCTAAAACACTAAGCACTTAACATGGGGCCACATGGGGGCCAAGCTTGTTGTCAGGGGGGCACTGGCCCCCCTGCCCCCCCCCCCCCCCAGATCCGCCCCTGGTTTAAAATATCCTATTTTATTGCTTTTATGTAATATTCAAATTTTCTGAAATTTTGGGTTTTAATCATTAAGATTACGAGAAATAGTGAAAGATTTCACGTTCTGAAATGAGTGACATAAAATATTGACCTTTTTCATAATATTCTAATTTTAAGACGTCTACGTAACTGTATATATTTTTAAAATATGCCTATAAGGAAGAAAATTAGTTTAAAAAAATGAACTAATGTACGTAAAGCGGAAAGCCAGATTCTGTTTTGAATCTTTGATGTAGGCATAGAGTACAGAGCAGATGTATATCATATTAAAAGACTAACTTAAATGTATTCGGACGTGTGGATACTAATATTCAGTTTTGAGTACTTACTTAATTAGCAATGTTTGCCTCAGATTGGACTAGATATTAATAGTGGCCAGAACTTTGTGTCTTATAAAGTCACCTCAAATGAATCTGATTACGCTTTATGAAACTGGATATTTTATAACGATAAATGAGCTGTGTGTGAAGTTCTGAGTATTCTCATCCATTTTTATGTCAGTTGCATCATCACAAAAAAAATAATTTCTACTGTTTTCTTAAGGTCCCCTTCAAACTGGATTCCTGCTACACATCATATTTGATTTTCTAGTTGTAGCTGCAAATTTGGAAACCCTTTCAATGTTGCCAGATGTACGATAATTATCGTATTTGTAGGATAATTTAGCACCCTGTACGATCAATAATTCCATAAATACGATAATTTGAGCCCTTTGTGGTGTGGAATTTGTGTAACAGATGCTTGTTTTAATCATTGTGTTGGATTATTTAAAGCTAAAACTACTTTAAAGATTATAATTTTGCACAGTGTTTAATATACTGATATTAAAACTGTGGGTCATCAAGCATGTCGGGCTGTAACTTAGTAGTGTATCTTAAAATACAATCATTTTAAGATCCTGGTACGACACTTTAACATTTCCAATCTGGCAACCCTGAACCCTTTTTCAGTGTGAAGGCAATCATGACTCTGCTATGTTCTTAAGTTTCCCTCGTTTTTCTGCAATTCCATGAATTTTTTTCCCACAACAGTTCTACCAAAAACTGCATCACCCCCTTACATAACTCTAACCAACCATATCAGGATAAACCATATCTCACTAGGATAAGACAGTCGGCAACTTATTTAAAGTGATAATATGCAGTTTTGCTTGTTTTGGGCGCCCTCTGGTGTCTGTTTTAAATCACTGCATTACACATGTTTAGCATATTGTTTCAGCTTCTAAACTGCTAAATCTAAGTGTTGAAATGTCTCCTCAGCCTTCATAGCTTTCTACAGGAGCGGTTATTTACTCCTTCAAAGAAATCAGCTGTGTTCAAGCAGGGAGAGATGGGAAAAATCAGGAATCATGAGCTAAAAACACTCCAGCGCTAGCATAACAGCTAGCCACATTGGGTTAGCCTAACCCTCGTGAGACACGTGACTTCCTGGGTACCGTGACGGAGACGGAGATCTTGCAATCGTGGTATTCCGGATCTAACCACCAGATGGGGCTAAGTGACTTTTCATTAACTCTGTAAAGGGTCATATTAGCACAGACTGGCTTGAGGAAAAGATTTAAAAATATGAAAAAGTTGCATATTATCACTTTAAAATGCATTATAATATGCAAACTTTCAGCTGGAATCACACTGAACTGGTAGTTGCCACACTTTTGCCTATAGGTCAAAATTACTTATAATTTTTCAAGTGACATTCATCCAAATGTTGTGGAGGATTTCTTGTCAAAATTTAGTCACAAAGATTATTAAAAGTCTTAATTTCTTTTAATTTGACTGGCTATTTTTTTTTTTTTTTTTTTTACTTATCTCATCCCTTGAATATCAGATTTTTGTAGTTTTGTTGCTCACAGAAACTGAATTGAGCTGGATTGCAGATTGCAACAACACAAAAAAAACTGTGAACCCTGACGAAGGTTTCTAAACATTTTGGAAACTACCTCGCAAATGCCGTTTACAATATGATGCCAACAGTTGCAGCCCAGTGAAATATGCTATGCACTTTACAGTCATGCTTCTCCAGCATGACACAAAGGGTGCTATGGGGCCTCAGCCAGCGTGGCCAGTTCTATTACAATTATTCAACAAGCATGCTAGTGCCTGCAGGCTCAGATTCTTTAGCTACATCACACTCCACCTTCATACAGTATGCTAATGGTAGTAAACCTCCACAAGCTCTCTACTAAAGGTTTGTACATGCTCAAAACCTATACTGAGTTATTATGTTCTAATGAGTATCCCAATTAGTCTTAATTCACACTTGACTTGACAATCCTGCAAAGACCAATCATGTTCTATGATTTTTTTACATCATAGCAAGGTATCCATCCTGTCTGAAGGGGGCCTTATTGTACACAAGAAAATAAACATTCCTAATAAAGTGGTACACACATGAGTTCAGCTCAGAATGTTTAATGTTGCCTATTAGTTTAACCCAGATCAACTAATAAACAGGTACCATCATGCATTTCACTCACTGCATTTTCACAAATGTTTTTTCTTCAGGTTAAACTCGTTTAAAAAACCCACCACCCCACAGTTTCCTCATCTTTAAACAGTAAAAGTTCCGTTTGGCATTGTTCCTCGAATAGCAATAAAAGTGCACCAGATCACTTAAGAAACAAATGTTTCAGACGTTTTCAGACAACACTTAAATACGGCAACACATGATGTCACAACTTTGGACTAAAAATACAAGCCACTCAAGTCTGACTACTTACAGTGATTGTTTGACAAAAACAGCAATTTAATTCAAACAAATGTTCAAGTGGTTTCTTCTAAAAGATGCATATCTACATTTTTTTTGGAAGCACGTGGATTTAAAAAATAGGAACCAGGACCATAGCTTATGACAATAAGATTATCAAAACATGGAAATATTCTTTCTTTCCACCTGGAAAACTTGGTCCTTGGTTTTATATCAGAATTTTTATCTCACTAGTTTTTCCCCCCTAAACACCTCACAGGCAGTTACAATGTCATGAGATTTTAACAAATGTTAATTTAGACATTCAGGGATGTGGAAACATCTTTTCTTACAATAAAAAACTGAAAAAGTAAAGAAAATATGTAACTTTTTTCATCTTTAAAACTGACTTAAAATAAATAATACAGGAGAAATGACTCATGACATAATATTTTTGTACATTTATATTAGGAAAAGCCAAATTAATGAAAACAAATATTCTGCTTTCAAAGTCTGTGCACTTTTTTTAGGTTAAAAATATATCTGCATATTTACATGTTTTGTGCACAGCATGTTTTTCAGCATTTAAAGAAATACTGCATGTTTATTGCATATGTGAATGATAGTTTTTTGCGCCACTGTTAACAGAAGACATACAGTATACACATGTTAAAGTTATGGTAACCCAATTCACAAAATACATTTAAAGAAATATAACTTTCCCTAAAAGAGATTATTATTTTTCAATAATTTAGTAAAAAGATAAAAATATATTTTGATTAGATATTTTTTTATATACTTAAACATTCAAAAAAGCAAAAAACCATTATTGAATAAATGAAACTAACAGTTATGGAGTGAGAGACTAAACAGATGAGATGTTTTGGTGAGGTGGTCTCGCGCTTGATCGGTTTTCCTAAATATTTCATTAATGCCAACATGCAACTTTTAAAGGTTAGTTATTAGTAGTGATTGTTAGTAAAGTGCTTGTATTTTTTTCATTTTTATATTTAATCACACAGTTCTTCATAACTGATGCTGTACATTTGGTGTACATTTTTAAAAGTTAATTTCTGAGTAGCTTTTTAAATACATTGCACTTGGATTTCTTAAAAAATAAACATAAAAAGCTCTAAGTGCACATATTTTATCTTATGGGACTGTCCTGATTAGGATTTTTTTCATGATCCATTCAGTCATTTACTATCAAGTGAATAATGTTACCTATCAGTAGGGATGCACCGATACTGGTATCGGCTTGATACCGATACCAGTATCGGTTAAAGTTACCCGATACCAGTGGCTTCACTGTCTGTGACTTGTGATTTATGTTGTAGTTTCCTATATTGAACACTAGGGGGAGCTATTGAGCTAAAGAGGAACAGTGTGGGTTGAGAGCTGGAGATGGTGCCAAATAGTTCATTTTATTTGGTTAAAATGTGGAAAACTGCAATAATTTCACTGTGAAATCACAGAAAATGGTTACTTTTCAACTTATAATTAGTTTTGTGATCATTTTTATTAATATGTTTTATTTTTTATCTAACTCAGTTATTTGTTGTAAAAAGCAGAGAAGAAAAAATAAAACCTGTATTCCAATTCGTTGCATTTTTTTGTGTGGTAGAAGTATCGGTATCGGCGAATACTCAGATTTAAGTATCGGATCGGTTTTGAAAAAAGTGGTATCGGTACATCCCTACCTATCAGTGTCTTAACTAAACTATGTTCCAAAGATTTATAGAAAAATAAAAATGACTTGTGTTAACAGTTGTACTAAGGCCCCCCTAAAGTCATAGTTTAAAAGTCATTGTCATAGATCTTTTTACTGTGGGTTTCTGAGAAGTTGCAACTGATATCTTAAACTAGACAAGCTAACGGCTAATTTGAGCAGTGTTAGAGCTAAAGATGACTGCTGCTGTCTCAAAACAAGTCCAGTTTTTTAAACTTGATAATTTATGTGAATATTATGAACATTTAAATCATTTTACTTTAAATTGTTTAGAATTATATGTTTACGTACAAGCACAAAATGCAACAGCTGCTAGCTGTACCCCTTCTGGTGCAACCTCGATCCTGGCAGGAACATCATAACATTTTTACCAGAATGACTGTAATACAAAAGTGATGGCAGTGCTTTGAATTAACTTCTATACAAGTGTTTTGTTTTTTTTAAACAACAGCAATCCACTTTTGTTCTTTGCTTTGCTCAGGCTAGCCGTTAGCTTGTTATTTTGTTTTCATATCTAATAACTATAGATATAGTCCTAGATTTATTACAGTTTGAGCCTATAAGCAAGAATAATGTAGTGCCCAAATAAAAGCAGCTCCCTCAAACAAAAAGTTGACAACTTTGCAATTTATCGCCATGCTGCCTTGAAACCATTTTGTGTTTTCTGGCAATCAAAACTATGCATTTGAATTAGTTTTCACTTGAAAAATAAATGCAAATGTCACACATTTTTTTGTTTTCAAAAGCTCAGAGGTGGAAATTTTAAAACATTCTGTCTGTTTACATCGTGCTAGCTGGTTTCCTTTGGAAATGAATTAACAAAAAGCCTCAAAGATGGGAAAGCAACTAGGTTATAAGTGCTGGTGAAGGTTCTCAGTCATCCAGGTCATGATAATCCAAAAAAGGGTTTTAAATAAAGGCAACTGGACTTATTTGGTTCTTTGAAGACGTTTCACTGCTCATCCGAGTAGCTTTGTCAATTCTGTCTATAAAGGAGAGAGAAACTTATAAACTGTGCTTATCTTCCTCTGTCTGTGACACACCTCCTTCTACCCCTTTGAGGAGGTGTTCGCTCCACTGTATTCAACTGGAGTCCTGGTGAGGTGTTTTGATTAGAGGAGAGAATTGTCTGGGAATTCAGTTCAGAGCAGATTGGTAGGTGCTGGAAAGAAGAAATCTGAGTCCTCCTCCTCTGTTTAAAGTTGGTTTTTCACGTTTGACATAGATGTCTTCTTTAACTCCTCTCTCAAACCATCGGTCTTCTCTGTCCAAAATGTGGACGTTGTCGTTTTCAAAGGTGTGTCCCTTGTCTTTGAGGTGGCGTTGTTTATGCAGTCCAGTGCAGTGAGGTCTGTTCAGACCTTTACAGAAACAAAATAACAACTACATGGCTCAACACAGGAGAGCCACATTGTCAGGCCAAGACTCAGCAGTCCACCTACACCTTAAAGACAAGGGACACTGTGTCCCTTGTCTTTGATTGTCCCGGACACACCTTTGAAAATGACAACGTACACATTTTGGACAGAGAAGACCGATGGTTTGAGAGAGGAGTTAAAGAAGCCATCTATGTCAAACGTGAAAAACCAACTTTAAACAGAGGACTCAGATTTCATCTTTCCAGCTCCTACCAGTCTGCTCTGAACTGAATTCCCAGACTATTCCAGTCTAATTCACGCCTTCCATCTAATCAAAACAACTCACCAGGAGTCCAGTTGAATACAGTGGAGCGAACACCTCCTCAAGGGGGTGGAAGGAGGTGTGTCACAGACAGAGGAAGATAAGCACAGTTTATAAGATTCTCTCTCCTTTACCATAGACAGAATTGACAAAGCTACTCGGATGAGCAGCGAAACGTCTTCAAAGAACCAAATAAGTCCAGTTGCCTTTATTTAAAACTCTTTTTTGAACTAGGTTATAACAAAAAAATAATAATTTTCCTAAAGTTTTTTCGACTAACTGAAAAAATAGTTGACAAGTTTAAGTTTAAATAATTTGTTTTCTAATTATTGTTACTCACTGATCACATGATACTCTTTTAATTTCAAGAGTTCTTATGTAAACCTACAACTTTATAATAAATTAGTGTACCATTATACAGCTGTATAATGTAAAAAATTTTACAGTATACCTTATACATACATCTAAGAATAAAAAGCTAAACTGAATCAGATGCTAGCAGCTACCAGATGCTAGCAGCTACCTTCTTTAAGAAATGGCTGAATGGATCTTTAATTGGAACTATAACTGCATAAATGGGATTGTATTAGCAATGAATGGAACAAAAACAACTTGGAAATAAATTTACACAACAGTTTTTTCTTTTTTTACTTTGGACATAATTTAACTAACCACATTAAGGTGTCCTATGATGACGGTACGTTAACACAGTGGTGTACGTACGGAAGCTGAGAAATACTCAAATGGTTTCTACTCTGTACATTATTAGTCACAAATGATAAATCTAATGAATTTTTTTTCTCTTTGTCTAAATGAACTTAACTATCCTGTTTTATGGTAACTTTAGATGTAGAAGGGAGCTTATGTTTGGTCCATACCACACAAAAATGGATCTCTATCTACAAATTTAGGCTCTAAAATGTTTTCTTTATTATAACCCGTGGAACTACTTTATGTACTAACCAATTAATGTTTTGTCTAATTGTATCTTCAAAGCTATAATATGTTTTGCACTTTGCTCCAGCTGCATACCTGATGCATGCATAACAAACGGTTGAATTCACAAGACTAACGGTCATTTTACATTCAAGTTCTTTTCTTCATGTTATTGCTATTTATTTGCAGGTTTTTCAGTCTATTGCACGTCTTCATCATCCAATCATCTTTTCAGCTACAAAATTGACGGGATAGGGGAACGACAACGACGCAGCTGTCCCGGCGTTTCGTAGGTCTCGAACGGTGGACTGGTGATTGGAGCGAGTCGCAGCGCTGACCCGGTCACTCCGGATATGTTATTGAGACTGCGAGATTTCTCATATCCCGTTGCTATTATTTTGGAGATTGTGTGTGGATGTATGTGAATTAAACAAATGAGAAATCATAGTTGAAATGTCCAGAAACGTGACGACAAATGTTCCATTATCCGGTAGTTTTTTTATGAGGGTTACATAGTTTAGAAAAATGAACATGAGGTTACGAAAGAAAACAAAATGGTATCAAATCAAAAAGACATAAAGAACACACAAAGACAGACAGAGACAAGACAGACAAGACAAAACAAGAAAATGCGAGTTATGATATGTCTCTTTTTTTTCTTCAAAGACATAAAACAAAGGACTTTTAAATATCAAGAAACAACACCAACTGTAAGCCCGTTGCATAAATCACCCAACATTTTAAAACGTGAAGCAGAATGTTCGATGTCCGGGTGTTTTAGGCAACAATTTGGGCAAAAGTACAGAGTTGAACACAAACACACATTGGTATCAATATTATAGCGTAGGCGTTGACCACATGAAGTTTTAAAATAAAGATGGATTAATAATCTTACAAATTTAAGTTGAATAAATTAATTCAACCCAGTTTTTTAAAAATATATACAGTTCAAATGGCCAACATAGAAAAGTTCTGTCAGCAACATTTAAAAGAACCTATCCTCTGGTGTAACTCATCCGGTACTGAGATTGGTTTCTACACTGGTTACAGTGGGAAATGACACAGGATAAAACATAGATTATTACTAAATCCAGCTGCGCAAGTGACTGTAATGCCCGATTCTTGCACCACTCAAGGTGAGTTTATGTCCTTTGTGTCCTTTCCCGCTGTATGTTAGATGGGAAACATGCAGACGTTGAGTTTTCCCGGTAGAAGGCAGCCATAGTGCTGACGCAGTGAAACACATCATTGGTAGGCACAATAATCTACCAATTAACTGCTAACACATATAATGGGTGGAGGTTTACGTTCTTATTAGAAATTATGTTTTAATTTAAAAAATTTGACCCAAACTGAATTTAAAAAGAAAACTCCAACCATCACATGATCACGGACAGACAACAAGGAACACTACAGTATGACGCCCTTTGTGTCTTCCTGCTGGAAAGGGTTAAAATAAATCAAAAGGCCAGTATCACTTTGGACAACGCATCATTTTTACCAACCATAAATAAATATCCTTAGTTTTTTTTTTAACTCGGGTACATTAGCTGGATGGTAACTTGTTAAAATATTGATGATGCATTTTCAGCAGCCCTTCAAGGCTTTACGTCACACAGTGGTTTCTGAGAAGCTTTCTGACAAAAACGTGGTGTTGCTTCATCCTCAAGTTCATCGTGTTCAAATGTTTCAAGGCAATGTTGCCAAATTTGACCAAATAAAGCTGTAAATATGAAAGTTTGTAGGAGAAATGATGTAGAAGAGGGTTAAAATGGAGATCTGGTTTTTATGGTTGAAGCAAGACAATGCCTGCTTTGTAGGAAGTCAACAAAAAGCTAATAATAACCTAAATAGTAATGCTCAATAAAAAGTAGATATTTCAAATACTGTTTATGTTCTCACTTAAACCTACACAAAAATTTAGTGTTACATTTAAATCGGCTTTATCTGTTACTCCCTGCACTTATTAAAACCATTAAACTGGTTAAATGTGGAATGGTTTTCATTATGGAGCAGCCACAAGAAAGGAAATGTGTTTGAGAGTTTTTTAAATTAGAAGTGTAACTGCAAAATAACAACAAAGCCACCGTCAACATTTCAGTGCAAATTGCAAATCTATTAATACTGATTAAAGTCATTGTGTTTGTGGCCAAAGCAATTATGATTTAAATCTCAACAAAACACTACCAGGCCTGAATTATGTTTAGCTGCATGTGAAAACACAAAAAAGCTATTTTTTTATTTAAGAAATGCAGACTTGTGCTTTTTATGTTTGTTTCTAAAAGGACTAAAAGGACCTTTAGTTTTTATTAGGGATGTACCAATACCACTTTTTTCAAAACCAATCCGATACCGATACTTAAATCTGAGTACTCGCCGATACCAATACTTCTACCACACAAAAAAATGCAACAAATTGGAATGCAGGTTTTATTTTTTCTTCTCTGCTCTTTACAACAAATAACTGAGTTAGATTATATATATATATATATATATATATATATATATATATATATATATATATATATATATATATATATATATTAATAAAAATGATCACAAAACTAAAATATAAGGTGAAAAATAACCATTTTCTGTGATTTCACTGTGAAATTATTGCAGTTTTCCACATTTTAACCAAATAAAATGAATTATTTGGCACCATCTCCAGCTCTCAACTCACACTGTTCCTCTTTAGCTCAATAGCTCCCCCTAGTGTTCAATATAGGAAACTACAACAGAAATCACAAGTCACAGACAGTGAAGTCACTGGTATCGGTTCCTGGTATCGAGTAACTTTAACCGGTATCGGTGCATCCCTGCTTTTTATTTAATGTTTGGTTCGCATAACAACAATGCACTTATTTATTCTTTAATTATGTAATAATATAGTTTAGGAAATAAATTTGCACTTGCCACCTACAGTACTTAGATCAGCCACCAGAGGGTGGAAGACATCAGATATGATACAGCAGGTTTTTGAGGAAAGTACTAATCCTGTTGATGAGGTGGAGTCAATCAGATTTCTGTGCAGTTATTGATTAAAAAAAGGATGAATGTTCAAAGATAAGTGACGTGTGCAATATGGGAGTTCTCAAAGCAAAAATATGAAGGTGAAGACTCTCAGAAATGACCATATTTTTCTTGGCGAAAAGCAAAAATTGGCATGCAGCATGCTAAGCGGATCAATTAACAGAAAGAGGAGGAATACACACTGCTCACATGATAAAAATGATCATTTACACTGCTTTTTATATAAATATTACAATCTATGATAAACGTTTTTATGCATTTTTTTTATACTTAAACCCTATTTTCCCATGTTTCATTGACTAAATGATTAACAAAGACAAAAATGTTTGGCAGTGGTCCAGTACTGCGTAAGTTTGTGATATTAGGCAACATGCAGCTGGTTGCAACCTAATCCAATGTGCAGCTGTCCCCTTCAAAGTAAAAGTGCTGGTTTCTGCAGCTGATTCCAGGCCAACAAAATGACGTTAACTAAAAAAAGTTCTCCAAAAAGAAAAGGTTTATTTTAGGGTGTTGAATTTGTTCTCCTATTTCACTCGAAGTTGTCATCTAGCTCAAAATGTTTGCTGTAAACAGAACTGTGAGGCTCAGCAAACAGACAAAAAAAGGGGTTTCCATCTATTTGTAGCAAAACTGCAGCTGCATGCTGAAAGTAAAGGCTTCATAAATAACGGTGCATCAGTCTGCTGCCTAAAATCTTAACTCAGGAGACTTCTGTAAAAAAATAATAAAATCTGCAATTCTACTCTTTTCTGTTATGATTTATTCTCCAAACTCCTGTTAAGCATTTAGGCTCAGAACAATGGGATAATAGGGTGAAGGTGTTAAAAATATCAGTACTAGCACAAGAGGATTTGAAACACTTGCCAAACAAGTAGTTCTTAAAGAGGTACTTTGATGATGGTTAATGGGGATTTTTACCTACTTTAATGTCAAATTCCAAATGATTTTAACTTGTTTTTGGTGATGAATGACTGTAAAAATGTCACAAACTCATGAATGAGAATTAAGGAAAGCTCATAAAGTTGAAGAGCCACTGCAGGTTGTCTGCTCTCCTCCTCTCTGGACTATCTACTCAGTTTACAGCATCAACGGGAGGTTTGCTGCTCTGAGAGCTCCTGTCAGGGGAGACGTTGAGCCCTGCTGTCACAGTACTCAGTGATGACATAATTTCAGTGCTAAGTCACACTTAATTTACACTACGGAGGGTGCGTGTACCTACCTAGAGTCAGACTTTAGTTACACTTGCACTGCAGTGGCGGCCTGGGGATGGGATGAAGAATGAGTGTTAATCACAGAAGGAGGAGGTTTCGTAGATGGAGGACACAGAGGGAGCAGCAAATATTGTGGCCAGACTGTTTACCAAGGAAATAATCTTATATACTCTATTTTTTTAAGTCTATATAATATCCTAAACGTGTGTTTGATCCACAGGATCAGCGTCCGCTCTAAGAATGGCCACATACTGTATCATTCCTACATGAAATCAATTGCCTGTTAAAGCTGGTGTGATCTCCTGTTACCCATAATTAGAAGTATTGATCTTCTCGTAACCAAACCGAGGCCACAGCGTGCGTTTACGGCACATGCAGCGCCTGTCATGTCTTCTGCAGGAGCTAGATGACACGTCCCTCGTCTTCTTAGCAGTATGTAGGTCACAGAGACCTGTGGAGTGTCAGCTGTTATTTTTAAAGTCCACTTCATAATTTACATCTGCTTATTGCACACATACTGTATGTTGATTCCTATACGCAGTGCTGTGAGAAGCTCATTTTTTCTTTTTGCATTTTCGTCATTTTCACATTTCAATGTGAGACAACGATAACTAGAGTAAATACAAAATGATGATTTCAATTATTAGAGGAAAATACCAACCTGGTCCTATGTGAAAAAGCAAACTGCAACTAAGCATTTGGGATATCTAGTTAATAAGTCTCTCACACCACAGTGGAGGGATTTTGTCCCACGTTTTCTGTAAAATTGTTCTAATTATGCAACACTGAAGGGGTTTTCAGCATGAATGGCCTGTTTAAGGTCAAAGCTCAGGTTCAGGAGCAGCCCTAGTCCCTAAAGCCTGGGACACACAGAAGACGGATACGTTGCGCCCACGCCGTTTTAAAAAAACAAAAACATTATAGTTACTGAGAGTGGCTACACGGAGAGCGCAACGCAAACGCCGGTCTGTGCGGAGGCGCTAAAGTTTGGTGCCGGTTCTATCTCAAGTGCCGCGGCGCAGCATTTGCGGCTTTAATATAGCGATTTTCGAAGCAGCGTTCAGTCTTCCATAGGCTGCATAGCGCGTCCTGTGTACCCCCTAGACCGCGGCGATTCTGTGGCGCAACACATCCGTCTTCTGTGTGTCCCAGGCTGAACACTACCACCACCACGTTGGACTGTTGATGATGGTTAATGTTAGTTTTACTCCAGATGTAACACACCTTCCAAAATGTTCCACTTTAGTCTCATCAGTCCAGAAAATATTTTCCCAGAATCCTGAGAGGCTGCTCGCTGCAGAACCAGAAAGGTGGAGCTGCACCAGGTTCAGCCCCGCCCATTCAACCAATCAGACCCGGCCATTCCATCAGAGTCAGCTCCCACACCTCCCGTGTGATTGGTTACACTGGACTGTTAGATCCTAGAACGAGGAGTTGCATCTCCGCCGGATCCAGAACACAAAGTCCGGCGGCGATGCAACACCTCGTTGTCGGGTAATGCTGCGAGCGTGTCCGCGGAGCTTCGTACGGTGCTCCTGGTCCGGCGCAGCTTTGTGCTGCGGGTCCGCGAAGCAAAGCTCCATTTGGGTCCGGCAGAGCTTTGTGCTCTGGGTCTGCAGAGCGACGTGCTGAGGGTCCGCGAAGCGCTCAGGGTTTCCCCGGTGCTTTGGCTGCCGCCAGCGCGAGGAGCAGCTGCTAGCTGATAGCAGCTAACAGCCGCTATCAGCGGCTAATGGCAGCTAACGCTACGAAGCAAAGTGGGCTAGTTCGGCTTTCTCTGTTAGGCTCACTGTCTCGTTGTAGTCCGTATGACAGAAAATGTTTCTCATTCACAAACTAATACTGTTACAAAAACATGACCGAAACCCCGAGAAGGGGAAACAGAACGAGAAACAGACGGATATTCAGTTATTTTCTTGTAAATTCACTCTTTTGCAATAAAGTTATTTTTAAAAAAACAGCGGACAAGTCAGCGGGGCTGTGTAGCGGGGCGGGGCTGAACCTGGTGCAGCTCCACCTTTCTGGTTCTGCAGAGAGCACTACTTGAGAATCCTCGGTGTTCATCAAGATGTATTTAGGTAATTGAGCCTTTGTGTTCCTTTTGGTCAGCAAAGGTTTTAGTCACTGATTTTTCTTTCTCCTTGTTGAAATAAGACATCTGACTTTAACTTTAACTAAATAAGACCTTCAGTCATTTAGATGTTGTTTGCTTTTGTTCGTCCATTTCTTTAAAACAGCGCTGTGCTGCTTTTTGAGATCTTTTAGCCTGCTTTATGTTGTCAGACAGGCTCTAGTGCAGGGGTGGGGAACCTCCGGCCTCCGGGCCGTATACGGACTGCCACGCAATGTCAACTCAGAGGGAAAAATATCAACGACCAATGGTGTTTCTGTGATGAAATCGACAGTAATTCATATATCCAAGCTCGGATTGGAGTCAGTGAACGCAACAGTACTTGAGCTCAGCGGCCAAGCTGCAGAGTGATCTGCGCGGCTCGTTGTAGCTTCCACTTCCTGAGTCGACATGTTCAACCTGCTCCACGGTCCAGGATGCAGCGTGACGTCTCCGGTTCAGGGAAAGGGGGCGTGTACGAGGTGTGGCGTTGTGCAGCATCTACCCCCCGACCCACATACTGAATGTGGTCCACGGAGGACTGTGGCCCCTTAGCCCGAAAAGGTTGCACACCCCTGCCCTAGTGGTTTCTTAATTAAGGGCGGGGTTAACTTTTTCACATAGAACCAGGTTTTATTAAGACGAAAAAGCCAAAACAGAAGACATTTGTAAGGAGGCAAATTGTATTTCACAGCTCTGAGTTATTTCTTTGTGAGGTAAAGATCTGGCGCAGACTGAATATTTGCAGTTTTGTGATGAATCGACAAAAGACAAACTGTTAAACATGATAAAACATGCATGACAAGGTCAATAAACACCATTTAATAAAGAGGCTGACAAATGAAGCACACCTCATGCTGTAGTTACATGATTTAGAGGTGTTTTTAAAGCTATAGTAATAGTTGTAATTGTGTGAAAATGTTAATATTGCTTTATAATAAAATGTGTTTGAAAATAATGTGAATTTAAAGTGGTAAACAACAGGAAGACAAACTTACTTGAAAAAGGAGGTGAAAGTACAGGCGTTTTAATGAGGGCTGAGTTCCATTTCTGCAGGTGCCAGGTTTTTGCAAAACTTCTAACGAGCAAAACTTTTAGCTGGAATGCAGCCCTCATTAATACCCCATCCTTTAAACTCTTATTGTGGGATGAGATGGATGAGCAGCAACTTTTTAAAATTTCACTACATCATTTAATAAACAGTAAAAAAATTTAAATGAGTATTATTTCTCCATTAGATTTTTTTTTCTCTCTTTTGGTTAAATTAGCCTTTTCTGTGAATTATGTCCTTGAGATGAAATTTTTTCTTGTGAGATTTGCACCACTTTTATGTTTCATTCTGTAAAAATGCTTTTTTTTTTTTTAATCAGTCCAAATTAAAGTTAAAACTCAGGAAAAACAGGAAGAACACAGAGGAAGCACAAAACAACCAAACACCATTGTACAAATCTGAAACACTTTAAAACAAAAAACAAAAAAGACCAGAAACAAATAAATCTACACACAATAAAGTCACAACAAAACACAAAGAAACAATATCACTCCACAAAAATATCTGATGAAAAATCCACTGTACATGTCAAGTTAGGAACAAAAAAAATAAACACAAAAACCAACTACAAAATAAATTGAAACACAGAGAGTTAGTAGAGCGAGTGGAGGAGGAAGACTGTGGTCCTTGGTGAAGGTCTGGAGGAGTGAGGAGCGCACAGTCAAAGGGGTGATTAACTGCTCGCCCTTTGTGAGCCATGCATGGAGCGCTGAGTGCACAACAGGTCAAATGGACAACAATTAGAATAAGATACACAGAGAAGCTGAGAAAATAATTCGGCAAAGGCATCCTACACAGACAAAAGAAATCACGAATGAAGCACAAGAATGTTTTAGGACAGGAATCCCTCTTCAAACAACAGGAAGTGCTTTTTGTTTGAGCATTGATATATTCTTTCATGTATTATAAAGATAATACATTTCTGGTTAAACGTAAAAATCACATATACAGCTTTCTACAGTACTGTGCAAAAGTCTTGAGTGATCCCTAATTTCTTTATAGCTCTGATTTCTTTTAAAGTTTTCTTTGGAGTTTGGCTGCGTTTTCACTTTTTCAGCTCAGGATCTAATAGTTCCGGAGGAATCGTTTGTTGCTTGTTTGTTAAGTCTTCTAACTCTAGTCTATATGAATCATTCAGGCATAAAAATGTCTCTATAACTTAAGGGATGAACAAATGAGGACACAGTTTGACAAATAAAACACATTTAAGAACCAGGAAGGTGATTTTCAAATCCTGATCAGCTGGATGATGCATCTCTGTTTCAGGTCTGCTGGATTTATAAATATTTCTTAAAGCAAAGATATTCATGTATTCATCTGCTGATTTCATTAAGTTGTAAGTGCACAATTTTCTGCCGTGGTCAGGTACAAAAACTGGACAAAAAAGGAGTTAAAATGTCCAAAGTCAAACTTTGAAAGATCTTCAAAAAGTCCAATCAAAACCACTTTACAAAAATGCAAAAACCAGAACCTCTGGGCTGCGACTGCTGGGACACGTCGCAAGCTGCATTTGCGAGGGAGTTTCCAAAGTGTCTCGAAACATTCACAAGGGCTCTCTAAATTTGACATGAGTTTTAGGTCCTTGTGTCTTAAAAATTGTGTTCATATATACCGAATCTTATTATCAAGTCAGCCACTGGTGTCTGGAATCCTGTTTAATTTAGTGTCTTTGAGACAGAAAGTGCAAGAAATGTGAGACAATTTTGGGAGGCATTGGAGACCAAAGTGCAACTAGAAAGAGACACTTTGTGACTAAATTGCAACAATAATTGAAGTACCATGAATGCTATGTTCTTGTCATGAACAGTCTCAGCCCAGTGAGCTGCTGGTTAAACACATAATTAGGAACGTTTGCACCAGTACTGTACATGTAGCCACTGTTTATCATTTTTTTCATCTTATGCAGATTCCCTTTCTATTAAAGGTTTGTGTACACACAACCTTGTTACCAAAAACTAGAGAATCAGATTCCAGATCAGATTTCTCTCCGTAAGCAGCAAACACGATCTCTTCATGTGGAGCTCAAGTTTCAAGAGTTTAAAGGAAACAAAGACCATTAAAGAGCCCCAAACTAAAGGTACAAATTAACATGTACAGTTTGTCTTTAAGTTGCCTTAAGCGGCATCCTAATGACCCCAGTAATTATTTTCCTCAATGCACTCCTGATCTGCTTTAAAGAGGGATTTTGGTGTCACTTAAATTGCAGTTTGCACATTTAAAACTGTAGCGTTGTTAGCGACCTTTGGGTGAAAAGCGTGGATTAGCTCAAGGCTTGCTTACCTTCAACAGCATGAAGCCCCTTTTTAGTCAAACCTGTCATAGCGTTTTGTCTGTCTGGTCAGTAAAGTATAAGTGTTTCAGTCACCAAGTGCAGCTGAAATGATTCTTTCTGGTTTCTATCAAGGACTCCAGAGAACAACATGATCTGGAGCTCTGGACTACACTAGGGACTGAAATCACGGTTACATGGTCGTGGGATAGTATTTCAGATCCGTCACACGCTCATAGGAAGATTTTTTTATACATCAGCTCGGCAACAGTTGATCAGATTTATACGTTTGTCAGTAGATTTTGCATTAAAATGCAACACGCTGACTTGTTCTCAGTGTGCCATGTTTCCAGAAACACTATCCCTTGACATAAATGACTCCACTAACCCCAGTAACCTTACACCTCAGGAGAATGACTCCACTACCGATCATATTTATGTGAGACAATTAACGCTGGCCAGTGCATATGTGGAAGTAAAGGGATATTTCAGAAGTGTTTCTGTTAAAGCGGTATAAATAATTGCTGTCTTATTGATTGTAGAACGTTTCCTGAACAACCTCAGTCTGGAGAAGTAGCTTTTACATCCTATGGATGAGCTAACTGCTAATCTGAGCAGAAACTAGAAGTGGTACATTTTGCTACAGTTTTTGTAAATAACGTTAGGCTTTCGTGGCAATAACCAGTGGTGTAAAGCGTTGTTATTATTTTAAAGCTGCACTTGGTAATCTGCAACCAAGCTAGGTATAGCTATCTTACACAAATACGGTCCTAGAACTCTCCCCCCACCCATCGGCTATAATCCCGAGGCTGCAACCCATTGCTGCAGTAACAAGACAGGGCAAAACACCAGTCGTTGAAACGCTACGCTAATGTTCACCCTGGTTTTCCTCTTTCTACGTCCAAACCTTTTTTGTTTTCTGCTAGCGGAAAAGGTGTTTTTCTTTTTGGGACAGGATGCTCTGCTACAAAATGCTTCAGCACGCATTCATGGAGGATCCAAGGAAGTGTGGTGGTTCGGCGAGACAGACAACCGGATTGTCCAATAGTTGCTTTCAGTCCGAAATGTGTGATTGGCTGCAGTTTTTAGACAAATGTGAGAGACCCACTTTATTAATTTTTGTTTTTTTTATTTGTCACAACATATTTATAGCTATACTATGTTAGAACGTTGTTAAGAGGCATGAAAATTTTTTTAAGCTAATTTGTTTTCCAGATTACGTAAAGCAGCTTTAATCCCCTAGCCTAGACCGTCAGTTCTGCTCTTTTGACATTTGGTCTAGCCACGCTCATTGGAACCTCTGCAGCCCACCAATCGGTCCGGTCAGTCTCGTACCGGGCCAATCACAACGCCTAAATGGGTTGGAGGGCGGGATTAGTTGATAACGTCAGCGCTCCGGCTGAATTTAAACAACATGGCGTCAGCTCGGGAACCGTGTTCGTTTGAAACGTCTTTATTATCAACTTTGGACGATTTAGATTTGGGCTTTTCTCTAAGACGTGAACAGAAAGAGGCACTAAAGACTTTTATTTTGAAAGAGGATTCATTGGTCACTTTGCCGACGGGATACGGTAAAGTTTAATCTACCAGCTGGTTTCGGTTGTTGCTAAATGGCTCTAGCGCTATCCAATAGCATGTGAAGTTGGTTTGATTGACAACCGTTGGTCCCGCCCCTATGAATGAGTCGTTTCAGTGGACCGTGGCCAGACTATATATCTACATATAGTCTGGTTTACCTGGCTAATAATCCCCTTCATGTGACACAGAAGTTGTTTTTATCTCTTTTTTTTTTTTTGCATAACTTTTAGTGAATTTACCCAGGTCTTTTATTGTGAAGGGCTTTAGAGGAAACTGTGTTATGGTTGGTCTGTTTCTCCAAACTGAGGCTGTTCAGGAAGCAGTCTAACAGGTAAGATTGTAAATATGCAAAAAAGACAATTCAAAAAAGCTGAAATATCCCTTTAAATGTGTTGTTTTATGATAAATACTAAATATTGATCTTGTTCGGTTACAGTGTGTGTGTGTGTGTGTGTGTGCGCGTGTGTGTGTGTGTGTTTTCCCACGGTGCAGGTGTGTGGGGGTAGGGAATCACATGAACTAAACACAGTAGAGGGGGAAACAAAAAGTAAAGCCACACACGACAACACAAACACAACACTCAGACGGCATTGAGAGGACAGAGACACAGTGTCTACACATGTAAGAATGAAAAAGCCCACATACACACGCGTGATATGACACAACCTGAAGAGAGAGACAACAACAACACAAAGGCACATCAGACAACAACGTGAGCCGCTGTTCCTGCTCCTTTCTCTTCACTGTTACCTTCAGTTAGTTACTAACACAACAGACTGGGTTATTCGCACTTGAGCTGCTGGATGGTTTAAACCCAACCTGACTTTTTGCAGGTTGTAAGCACTCTCACACACACACACACACACACACACACACACACACACACACACACACACACACACACACACACACACGTCTGCTTTATATTGCAGAGTAATCCCCTTTTTCTTTCAAGATTTTTTTTTTCATCATTGTTTATTGGCCTCACAGTAAAAAAAAAAATAAAGCATTTGAAATTCATATATTGGGCTGAGGTTAGGTTTTACTTACTTAAAAAAAAGTAAAAAACAACCAAAAACCCAACCTTAGCTCAAATGTTGGCAACACACTTTCAGACACAGATACGTCTCCTCCATTAAATATATAGAGTACAACAATAATTCTGTGATTTCAGGTTATGTGCATGTGTTCAAATGGAGGGGGTGATGCTAACATGTTGGAGGAGTTTGTGCAAATCAAAACTTGCAGTTGTTTCAGTCAAAACTGACTCCTTGTTTGTGATTTTTGTTACCTCTGTGCTATGGTTTGATCCAGGAGGAGGTGGAGTTTGCATTGAGGTCCTGCTGTAACAGAGACCCCTCCATCTTATACCAATCCTCAGTCAGAGGGGAGTCTGGGCTGGGTGCCAGGGCTGCTGCCTCTACAGTAGTTTGTTGTCAACAGGGGGGTGTTTGGAGGGAGTGTGGGGGGGGGAGCGTTTTGAGTGCAGGTTGGTGGCGGTGGCGGTGGTTGGATTGCGACAGTGAATGAATTTTGGTGTCGGTTTTTTATGAGGATAATGCACATGGGACCAAAATAAAAACCAGGAGGAGAAATGGTGCGGCGTGAAAAGTTTCAAAATAAGAGGGGAAATGAGTATGAGGCGGTGGGGTGGGGAGGGGGGTAACACAAGGTTCGATGGGAGGATGGTGAGGAAAAAGTGGGGGGACAAAAAAGAAAGAGGATGATGCAAGGCAAAGAGGGAGAGAGAGAGAGAGAGAGAGAAGTGACGAGAAGTAAATTAATGCATGGTCAACTGTCTGAGTCCAGAAGACAGAGAAAGACAGATCATCTCTGAGCATGAATGAATGTGACATCATGGGACAAAATTCACAGACACCAGAAAAAAATGGAGGACATGACCGAAGCTATGTGAAGACAAAAACTGGAAAAGAAAAATAGAAACCACAGATAATCGTACGCGACTGAATAAATGAAATATGAAGCGGCGATGAGAACGCAGACGACATGAAGAGATGGAAACAAAGAGCAGAGCAGAAGAGATGTGTGTGTGTTTCAGAGCATGACTCGCTCCATCTGTTCCTGAGACTTCCAAACTGGATCTGGTCAACTCTCCTGTCTGATCCTAGACACATTCAGGCGTTTAGAAGTGTCTGTATCGGCTGCACGCTGGACATGTTGTGCCTGGCGTCTTGCTGTGTGGATGTGTTTACATAAGATGTGCGTTTTCACATATCCGTCTCCCGGTGTGAAACGTACCTTTCCGCACATTCCCATCTGTGGCGCGGAATTCCCTGGTGTTGAGTAGGAAGCAGGCTCTGTCCTGCTGGTAGCGTTCCCGAGTGGGGCCTCGCCCGATGGGGCTCCTCTCGTCTGGGCTTAGCACCTGGTCGATGGTGGGACAGTCCTCGTTGGCCAAGGCGGCCGAGGCTGCGTCACCGTTCTGTTTGGAATCTAGATGAGGCAACACGAAGACCAAATCACAGAGTGTCCGCAAACTCATCCTGTGAGAGTTTACTTAAACTATTTTTAACCTGAAACACACTTCAAAATAGAAGAATTATCCCTTTAATTGGTTAGGCATTAAAAACTGCAGATCCTCTAATCCGGTTTTACTCACTCACATCTGTAAAGGGATCACTTTGAGGGTTGTGTAGAGTATTTATGAGTCATCAGTACCTTACCTGCAGTAGACAACAGTCAGAGGTAATTCAGTTTGGTGAATCATAAAGAAATACTCATGAGAGTCAAGCTAATGACCCGATTAGGAAGGCCCGATACCGATATTGGTATTGGCCCGATACCGATATCGGTTAAAGTTACTCGATACCAGGAACCGATACCAGTGGCTTCACTGTCTGTGACTTGTGATTTCTGTTGTAGTTTCCTATATTGAACACTAGGGGGAGCTATTGAGCTAAAGAGGAACAGTGTGGGTTGACAGCTGGAGATGGTGCCAAATAGTTCATTTGATTTGGTTAAAATGTGGAAAACTGCAATAATTTCACTGTGAAATCACAGAAAATGGTTATTTTTCACCTTATATTTTAGCTTTGTGATCATTTTTTAATATATATATTTTTTTATCTAACTCAGTTATTTGTTGTAAAAAGCAGAGAAGAAAAAGTAAAACCTGTATTCCAATTCATTGCATTTTTTTGTGTGGTAGAAGTATCGGTACTCGGTATCGGTGAGTACTCAGATTTAAGATACACACCACCTCCCTGTGGAGGACCAGGTGAATTCAGAAAACTAATTATTAGGGTTACGCTAATAAGAAACGTTAAAAACCTTCTGTTTTTGATGCAACTTTGTTTAAATGTTTTCGCCCTAACATATTAATTTCTCACAAGTAGGGCTGGGTACCGTTAAATATTTTTCGATACTTAACAATACCTAGCTTTTGATACAGGTACTTTTTTCGGTACCTATATGTATAATTCTGAGATAAAATAACAGTATTAAACATTTTTTAAAATAAAAAAAATGTATAAACCATTGTTTTTTGGCATATTTATGCATTTACTATTATTACCGGTATTTATTGCTCACCTCGGAAACTTTCTGTTATGTCACTGTCTCTTCCCTCACACACCTCCGGATACAGCAGAGGCTGGAAGCTCGGAGTCGGACTGAACACGGCGCTGCAGCATCAAGTTAATTCCATATGCGATGCGTGGCTTCGACTAATTGCTGGAATTCCTGTTTTTTGCGGCACAACTCTCATAGCACATGTTGCATTTTGCTCTGTTCCCGTTTACTTTTCCAAAATGCAGCCAAACTTTAGAGTTTTTCGGAATTTTTTACCCAAAACTTGCTACGCTAACTATTTTGAAAGGGAGGGGAGGGGCTCTCTCTGTTCAGAATCAGAATCAACTTTATTGCCAGAAAGACAGCGTCCTGTCAATCAGGAACTTGACTTGGTTATAGTTCCTCAGCGTCTCACCTGTGTCTCCACCCGTGCCGCAGTGCCGGTGGGGAAATGAAGCGGGTAATTTACAGGGGATTTCATAGTAAAAATACCAAAGTCCAGGGTTTCCCCCAGTGCTTTATAAGCCTGGTGGTCCACCGGGCATTCATTGGCTTCCCACCGGGCTAAGCCTCAGAACCCGAGTGAATCTGTACCAGTCCAGGATTGTCCCAGAAGAAAGCTAACAGCGGCTAACAGCTGCTAACTGTGGCTAACGCTACAAAACTAAAACAAAGTGAGCTAGTTCAGCTCTCTCTGGTCAGCTCTCTCTCTCTAGTTGTAGTCCGTATGACAGAAAAAGCAGAGAGATGGTGATGTCTGTCTGTGGGCTTCTCTACCACCGGGCTTAGCAAGTTTTCTGGGGGAAACCCTGGAAGTCGATACCGTGTTTTTTCGGTACCGGTACCGACGGCTTTCGGTCGGTACCGGACTAGTACCGTGTTTCGGTGCCCAGCCCTACTCACAAGACATTAAAGTATCTATCTAACAGCTACTTGGAGTAGAGCCTAGTCAATAGCAACCTCTAAAACATATGAAATTCTAAAAATCTTTTGAATTTGAGTAAATGCTAAGTCAGGTATGTTTACACTCCATCACTCTCCTGTTAAACATTCACATTGGTAGAATTTATAGAGACAAATTCACTCCTGGATCACAATCATTTTTTTATCGGCCACAGTGTCGTTAGCACAGAATTTTGTTGTTTTTGAAAAAAAATAATGACAAGGTGTAAAAATACTAGTATAGCATTTACTTGAAACGCTAAGAAAAACGTTTGAGTTGTTTCAGGTGACGATTACCGTATATGCCGGTGACTCGGTTCTACTTGTGTAGAAATTAGCTTGATGCCTCTATGATGATTTACTAATAATATATCCTTTAGTTGTTCCTTTGTTGGGGTGCATTGGGCTGCCATTTTGGATTTTGTCGGGGGGGCACCTTGGGGTTCAGGGATATTTCAACATGTGGTCTGCAGGATCCAGGAATCAAGCTGCTGAACTTCCAATCAGTGAATGACCATCCTTACCTACTGAACCACGATCATTTCTTCTTGAATCTCCAAACTGAGACCACTCTGATATCTACTGTCAGAATCTGACTGTGTTCAGGTACTCTACACTACCACTATTAAATTATATACATTTATATATACATGTAGCATTTATCTATGCATGCCATCACATTTTACGACTAAATGTTTTTGCCTATTTTGAGTTCACTTGTCAGCCTAGAACCACCGTTTTTGGAGACTTAAATAACATTTAAAAACAAAACCACAATTAAAAAAGAGAAATAAGCATTAATTTGGTGAATTAGGACGCTGTATGTTAGTCCCCCAAGTGTCTACTAAAGCAGCAAGTTACAATGTTTCACAAACTGTTCACTGATCTTATTGGTGTTTGATAGTAGATAAAGTTTTAAAAGATAATTCCCTGCATGAAAAACTGAATATGTTGACAGTATAGTAACATGCAAAAAGACTTTAAAAAGCCAAGCAGACAAAATGTTGTAAAACCACTAAAGAAACCAATAATCAGAGGCTCGCTCATGACTGAGCCATTTAAGTAAAGCTTTAAAGGTGCATTACTGTCAATGGCAGAGAGAAAATCTGTGAAGTCAGCCAAAAATGAGACCCATTAAGTTGTTTTAATAGATAATTGAGCTCATTTTCCTCCCAAAGTGTTTGTTCTTCACTGACAGATGGGTGCCTTAAGGCAAATGTGAGTCTGCTAGTTGATCATAAATTACACAAGAGTTATGATGGGCCAGTGATTTCTCCATAGTGGTGCAAGAAACAACCATTTCTTTACATGACTTTTTTTTTTCTTCTAAAATCATTCATCCAATCGGTTCTGTTGAAACATGCTTGTTCACAGAAATAACAAGTAAAACCAAACCTCCTACCTCTGTTGATCTCTATAATTTCTTCTTGAGCGAGAGGACAGTCACCCCCTATACCTGCAGACCCCATTACATTTCCCAAGACATTTCCCAAGATCCTTTGTGGTGAGGCAGTAGCCATTGCCAGAGCATCTGGCTTGCAGTAGTTGGGAGACCCTGGTTGTGGTGCTCGAGGGATATGCTTATTCTTCTTTTTGGGCAGCTTTTGTTTGGCCATAGCCAGAGAGTAGTACATGCCGAAGTTGTTGACAATGACAGGTACAGGCATAGCGATAGTTAGCACACCAGCCAAGGCACACAGTGCACCCACCAACATCCCTGACCATGTCTCTGGGTACATATCACCATAACCCAGTGTAGTCATTGTCACCACAGCCCACCAAAATCCAATGGGGATGTTCTTGAAGTTGGTGTGGGCACTTGCTGTTGGGTCCTTTGGGTCAGCGCCAATTCTCTCAGCATAGTAGATCATAGTGGCAAAGATGAGGACGCCAAGGGCCAAGAAGATGATGAGCAGGAGGAATTCATTGGTGCTGGCGCGTAGGGTGTGACCAAGGACACGGAGACCCACAAAATGACGGGTTAGCTTGAAGATTCGGAGGATACGGACGAATCGGACAACACGGAGAAACCCCAGGACATCCTTGGCAGCTTTGGAGGACAGACCGCTCAGGCCAACCTCCAGATAGAAGGGCAGGATGGCGACAAAGTCGATGATGTTGAGGGCACTTTTGAAGAATTCCAACTTGTCTGGACAGAAGGTGACTCGCAGCAAGACCTCAATGGTGAACCAAATGACGCATACACCCTCCACATACGTCAACCAGCTGTCAGTCACCACCTCGTACACGATCTCCTCATGGGTTTCATTGTTAATCGTGACGTTTTCTGTCCTGTTTGTGATGGTGTTGAAGGCCTCGTGCGTCTCCATGCAGAAAGTAGAAATAGAGATGAGGATGAAGAAGAGGGAAATAAATGCCACATACTGAATGAGATGAAGGTGGGAGGGAAGCAGGAGAGAGGATGGAGAGACAGGAGGGAGAAAAGCAAGGAAAGAAGGAAAAAGTCAGTTTCAAAGGAGCAAAAGTTTACAAGAGATAAAGCATGAAGAGAAACTACAGCATCTGTAAAGTGAATCTAAAGATTACAATCAAAATGGTTTCAGTTACAAAGTTATTTTTACTTTTAATAACAAACTGCAGCGAAGCAGCTCTCAAAAAGACAGTTGGATTAATTCATTCCAACTAAATTGTGCTACACAAGTCATAAGAGGCTGTATTTAACATTTATAAAGTCTGTACACCAGGGGTACTCAATAGGTGGCTTGCAGGCCTCCTGTTTCTGTTCCCCAAGCCATGTACTGTGTTCACCAAGCTGTCAATATCTCATAAAATCCTCCGTGAATTGGTGTGGCACCTCCAGGAGGAGGAGCTGCTGTAAACAGGTGAGCCCGCCCACCCCTCACCCCTTACCATGGACCTATTGCACGTGCACCACCACCCCCAAAGTTGTCATTATTTCCTAAAATTCAATGCAAATCAGCGATGCGCCTCCCATGCAGCTCTAGGAAGATGAGCCTGGTACATTAAACAAAATATACTGTATAAGATGAAGGCATGTCTGTACGGGAAAATCTATCTCCGCATCAATCTAATCCACCCATACTGAACCAATCAATATCCCAAAAACCTGCAAATATTTGCATTTTTTTCCCAACATGCCATCTCCTTTAACTGTCCCTCGAAAAGATCATGGTTTCTAAGAGAGACGATTGTTCGTCTTTCTTGGTTTCTCGTGCCTCTTGACTCGGGTATAAAACCAGGCTTATCAATCTACCGTCGCCCATTTGTTTGTAAGTGAATCAATCACAGCAGCATGACTACACTCGTGTGTGTTTTAGAGGCTGCTGCACAACCTTTCTCTGTTTGCGGTCCATTCCTACAAGCCCTGCAGTGCATTTAGAAATGCAGTATACCCTGTGCTTTATCAGATAAATAATAAAAACAGTCTCGGCCGGAGGAGCAGAAGAGAAAGCCCATATATATAAGAAGCCTGAGAGCATCCTGTGTCATGTGTATTTTTGACATTATGCACTTATGTAATATCAAGAGCAACGTACTGACAAAAAAGAAGCCCTATAACTAACAAATGGAGGGTTTTTTTCTTAAAGGTCTCACTTTGTTTTGGGTTTTTTTTGTGAATTGGAAATTGGATGAGAGCCTACACATATTTCCTCCAAGTGCCTTTGTGACACAAACAGACTAAGAAAAAGATTTAAAACGCTAAGCTTCTGTATTTGTAGAGGCGATTAGCTGGGGAAGCGTTTCGGCCAAACTTATCCTGGGAAGTCGCGATCGGTCCAGTTTTTAGTTTTCAATTGTTGTGTCCAATAAGAGCCGGGTAGTCGGCTCAAAGCGAGTTCCTTCTCAGCATCAGAGGAAGTCAGAAGAGCGTGGTGTATCAAGTAAATCAGTACGATTATAGTTCTCTAAACGATTTAATTCTAACAACCATATTCTCAGGCCTTTTCCCTCCTCATCTCCTTCTTCCTCTTCATCTCTTCTCCCTACCTCTTTTCTCCTCTTCTATCTTTCTCACTAGTCTCTGTCTGACCTACTTTCTCCAATTGCTGCAGTGCTCTCCTCCTCTGTATCTTGAAAACACACACACACAGACATGCAGAGGTTCTCAATCACCCTCCTACCCCCTACCCAACCCCCGTCCTGGGGAAGCAGGATACCACCAGCGGGACCGGCTCAACTTGCTCCTCTAAAACACTCAAGACTCTCACATAAACAAATCAGGCCAATAAGGAGATTTTCGTCCTATAAGGGTTGAGCTCCTATTTTAGTAAGCTACAATTGTTGCTATTCCTTAAGGGGATGGTGTTGTTGTAATTAATATAACGGTTAGAAATAAAACGAGCAACGCAGCTACGAAAAGGGAAAAAGACTGCAGTAATATTAGATCTTCTATGTAGGCTACACAGGTGGAGGCACAGTAGGGATCGGACAGGTGGGGGAGGGGCCATGTGGAGTCATGCATAGTGAAAAAACACAAGTATAACCAACAACCGATTCCTAAACAAAGAGTTTCTTGGTGAAACTCGGTAAAGGAGACTCATCGTTCTGATGATCTCAACGTGAAGTGACAGCATCTGGAAAAGAGAGGACAGGAAAGTTTGACAGAGATGATAGCAAGAGAACGAGGGAGAGGGTGAAGAAAAAGAAGCAAACAAGTCAGGAGACTGAAGGTTAATCGTAAACGACAGGCCTAAGCCGCAAAAGCAACTTCTGTCAAGCAGAGACGGAGACTTCTGAGGGTCTTTAGCAGCATGTTAGTCCGTCAAAATCACTTTGTCTTAGAAAGGGTGGATGGTTTACGTAAACGTAGTTTAATGATTTGATCTGAATCAAAGCTGTATCAGGGACATGGATCTTTGGCATCAAGATTATTGTGGAAGTTGAGAGTATGGTTTGGTTTTTAAGGTATTTTGTTTTAAAAGTCACATTTTCAACATATTTTGCTGCTCTATTCCTGCAGCTTGAACTGTTTTCTGTGACTTGTCAGAGACAAACAGGGCAGGAGTCTCTTAGTGTGCAGCGTCGCCCCATCAGATGGAGAGAGCTGTCAGTCAGTCATATGTATGACGGCCGAGGAGGCTGAAAATCCTGATTGGAAACGACAAAGTTGGTTGTGTTGGAATTTTTTGAGGGGGGGACACTAAAAATACACAAATGCTCACAGCTAAGTCACCAGTGGAAGTAAGGCTGTTTTAAAGCAAACGAGAGTTAGCATACCTGGACTGGGACTAGGTTTGAAAGCAGTTGCATTGTTTTAGGTGCTCTCCCTGTTTAAATAAACATAAACTATCTGTGAAATAAATCACCTACTTCAGGCTCACTCCTGAGTAAGACAACATGGCTAATTAATAGGGGTGTAACAATATTGGAAACACCGTGATATTGCGGTAGTAAAATGGCTACGATATCGTCGTGGTCTTGTCACGGTATTGAACAGTACGTCCTGAGTTAAAAATAACACGTTTTAGTTCGCCGCACCGGGGTATAGCAAAGTAAACTACATAGATCATGATCCTTTGCTTCCGTGTCATCAGCCAGTGCACCAATGGGAGCGCGTGCAGCTCACATGGGAGACAACAACAACCATGGAGGCGGATGGGACAGCGGTAAACGCAGCACAGAGCGGCTTTTCCGTCTAAGTTTTGGAAGCATTTTGGATTTGCCGTGTCGAGAAATGGTGAAGAAAAAAAGAACGGACAGCTGACAATATGCAGACACTGCCGGTGTACAGAGCTGGACTCCTCGGCAAATACAGGCAGCGTGAGAGGTAACAATAACCCGCCCCCTTGTGAAAAGTTTCCAGTGTTAAGAGTGTCCAGACGGGTCAAAAATCCCAGCATGAAGCTCTTAGATCAGCACTGTCTCACAGCAGCTCAAAGGCTGAGAAAATAAAATACATCCCAGAATATTTAGCGACTGATTTGCATCCAATTTCCACTGTGAACGTCGTGGGCTTTAAATCATTAGTGGCTAAACTGGAACTTAAATATAAAATGCCATCATCAACACATTTTTGTCAATTATTTAATTTCTTTTAATTCAGTCATTGCCTAGATGAAGGCAGTGTAGCACCATCAAATATGCTATAACCTCTGACCCCTGACCTCTGTTGACCATCACAACAATAATCCATCTTTTTCCCAATAACTTGGAATACAATGACTCTTGGATTATGTTTTAACCTGAATCAAGATTCCTACAGGTGTCCAACTGTCCACTTTCAGGTGTCCACTTCCCAGATGACCCACTGGACACCGGCTGTGTTAATAAAACACTCTATAAAGATGTCTCTTCTTTAAAACCAAGGACTGGTGTTCAAACTGTAATCTCTTGTTTACAGAACAGTCTCCTGTAGTGTTCCTGCTCCAAGTGCATTCGCCCTCTCACACACTCAAAGTGTTATAATGTGCTTCTATGCTATTTTCTGCATTTTTAATCACATTCATAATGTGAGTGTTTTAACAGGCGGAAGTCATATGTGAGTTGGTAACTCCCTCACAGTCCCCTACCCAATCAGAGCCGTCCACAAGTCCACTAACTCAGTTTTGATTAGTACACTTAATATCTTCTGATTGGTTGAATTTAAGATAACTCTTCTCAAAACTAATATTCAGTTCCGGTACGAATTAGTCTTTGCTACAGCCTGAATGTAGGCGAGTCTTAGCTGAACCTTCATCAGCTTTGAACAAGGCCTTGAGAGAGCCACCTGCTTGCGTGGGTGTCTCAGTCTCTCCCTCACTACGGGAACTGATCAGAAATGACTTCACCATGCCGATGGTGACCTCCCTTGCTGTCGCACGGATCTCAGGGCCATCAGACGATTCCCAGGTGAACCAGCTGAAACTGCCTCCTCTGGGAACTGGGCCTTCATCCGGGGACCTGCTCCACCTCTGCCAGAGGCCCCTCACCCTGTTGGACCCACGGGACCGCTGCAACTCAGTAAGAAACCCCTTTCTGATCGAGAGGCTTTGCTTTGATAAAGCTTAATTCTTCCACTCTAAATTAAGCCAAAACTAAATCCCATTCCAAACTCAAATTAGCCTAAATTGACTCTTAAAGTCCCAACTAGGTTTACTAAATTAACTAACTTCCCTAGTCATTAAAACATATGCTACGGTCCGTTAAAACTCACAATTAAAACTATCTTTAACATCCTCAACATGTTTAAGAATATTAATTGTGTTTACATCAAACTTTCAAACTGTTTTTATCTGTCTGTGTTCTTAGGTTTTTCAAATTAAATGATTGTTCAATCTTTATCTGGTCTCAGCTTCACATTATTAATAAGGTATTTCAATTCACTGTACTCTTTTCAAAGAACCTAAAGATACCTTCAATAAATATTAGCTATTATCAGGGTTAAATGACAGTTTATCACTTTTCATTTTAATCCAAAAATAAGCTTTAATGTTTATATGAAGAGGGTGTAGTTTAAATTAACGGTTATTTCCAAACGCTACATAATGGCGATGCCAGCTCAGGTTTAAACTACAGCAGTAATATTAAAAGACTTGTCAGACAGAAACCAAGGAGAGGAGAAGTTCCTACTGGAGTAGTAAAAACATCAGAGGTCATTTTAACAGCTCAATAATCTGTCCTCCTCCTTAAATGTTGATTTTTTTTAAAACTGAAACTGGACTAGAACTCTAGAAACTAGAAGAGGCTTACCTTCTAATTAATTTCCTGTTTGGTGATGCCTAGGTATTTTTATTTATGACTTAACGAGGCAGTTTTGTATTTCTTGGTTGCTTTTATTTATTAAATAAGCTGTTTTGTCTTTTCCTTATATGCTGAGTTGTTACTTGAATTTTAAACTTTAGGAATGGCTTTTCAGACCATTTAAAACATCATAATGGTACATTTTATGTTGTGAGGCTTATTACCGTGAGCATAGCCACAATATCGTGAGCCTTATCCCACAATATCGCAATAATATCGTACCGTGAGGTCCATACCGTGACGATATTGTACCGTGGGATTTGGATATCGTTACACCCCTACTAATTAACTAGCTACTGTCAAATTAAAACATGTCCTCACAAATCAGTGAATGGCAGGAACAACTTATGCTTCCACTTTCCTATCATAAATATTATTAATTCTATATTATTTATGAAGTTCTCCACAGTTGTGTACGCCTGTTAAAAATCTAAATGCTTTAAAACAAGGCCCTCTGTCGTACTGCTAACTGTGCTAATGAATTCTCTTGAATTCTCCTCAATTTTGTTTCCATGAGTCAGGAAAGTGTGAGAAATGCGAGTCCACTTTGAGAGGACTTGGAGACCAAGGTGCAAAGAAAATGAGTGTGAAATGCAAATGAACTGAGACAGAATTAAGACTCTTTATGGCTAAACTGTGACAAGAAATTTGTTGCAATTTATTTGCAATTACGTCATATTCCCCACGTGACCTGAGCATATGGAAAACCCGTCACAAAGGCGTCATATTTGGTCTGATTCCAAATAAAAATGTGCAAACTTTCCCACCAGAACAGTGAGACACTAGCATTGCAGAAGGTATCCAAAACTTAAAGAAGCATTTTAACCTTTAAAACTGCAGCTGATCTCATTATAATATTATAAAAAGGGCAGTTTAAGACTAAAGTCATAGTTTCTGTATGGACTCTGGATTTAATCAGAATCAGTTTTTAGTGTTGTGGGACGGACTGTAAATAATAAGATGTTCTTAAACTTGTCCATCAAATGTCATGCACAACGTGGATGAGTTTGTGTGCGTGGACAAACAGCCAATGGGCACAGAAGGAGTGCGTGCTGATTCCAGATAGCGAGCGTTAGCTGCACGCGCACCGCATTGAAGTGACGGAGAAGAAAGAGAGGAGAAGCTGGAGAGAAAGAAGGAGGTGGAGGAAGATGATAAAAGAAGAAGAAGCAATCTGTCACTTCACACTTATTTATCTCCTCCGGCACTTTGTCTCTGTTCTCTCCCTCCATCCGTCTCCACACTGCAACACGAAGGTGTGTGTGACTGAACAGCCATGTCAGTGCTCTGAATATTCAATCCCGGAGGCTCGCTGGAACATTTTTGTGCCGAATTCCCTACAGTACGGTGTCCACGTGCGACACCTGCAGACCGGTGACCTTCAAGGTCCAATAGAGCTCCCACAAACTCCCTCCACGAGGAAATTAGATTTGGAAAGATCATCAAGAGCAGGAGGCAGAAAAGAGGGAGAATGAGAGCGAGTAAATGAAAATGATGAGGAAGCTGATGATAGAGAGCGTTGATTGTGTTGGATGGAGAGGTAAGAGTGAAGGAATGAAAGAAAGATGAGCAGAGGAGAGAGGGCATTGTTGCAAATCTACACAAATTAAAGAGGGGGGGAAGAGCTGCAATACAGAAAGAGGGGGGGGGCAGGAGGAGGTGTTGGGAGAGCACGGATGTACGCGGTATAACCGAGGAGAGAGCGTCGTCTGAACTGATATTAGCCCTGCAGGCGTTTTGTTGTTTTTTATTTTTTTGCATGCACGGTGGTACGCCGCGCTCTTCTTTAACGGGACCCCAGTGGCGCAGTGTTTACTGCGGCACCATCCAGAAGAGCTTTATCATTACAGTATTACCACAGTCCTGCCTGGCTCTCTGTCACCATGACAACCACTGCATTAGCCTCTGCTTTCAGGCACCAAGGACAAGACTAAGCCAAATAGTGCTCCTACAGCTGGCGCAATAAAGAAAATTAGGAGCTAAATAGTGATCACTCGATGCTGCTGACAGTTTGATAAAATAGCAGAATTTGTCAAGTTCATGGCGAGTGACCTTGACAGAGATACGCAATGTAAAGACACATAGAAGCTTCTCATCCTCATGGTAACTGATGATGTTTGATCTGCTTTACTAGAACGAGCATCAACCAGTACAAAGAGACAACAACTGGTTTACCAGTCAGCAGATCTGAAACCAGCACATGAAAGAGGCATGGAGAGTGAACCTTTTAACGACGTGTAACAGAACTGAAGGGCAGCCGGAGCGGTGGGTTTAGACCGGGAACGGGTGATTAATCTACTACCTCCGGTGAACGACTGTAAGCGTCACTCAGAGACTTACAGAGTCTCCACTTAGTGTGCAGTGTGAGTCTAACCTTGGTGGGTTACAATGTTACTGATTTTCTACCTTTGGATGACTTTGCAACAAAATTTGAGGTCAGGTGGTTTTTAAAAAGACAAAAATAATTACAGGTAGTTTCCTAGAAGGACTGTATATCGCCCAGTGCCTTTCAGGACAGAGGTTTAAAGTATGATCATTTTATGTTGAGAAATTATGAATAACTTTGTTCAGTTTATTTAAATATTATTATGCACAACCCTGTGATCTTGGACGATCTGTTAGAATTCAAGGTGAATGACTCTCGGATACCACCGCATCAAATTTGAGCACAATATCTGTAAAAAGCTGACTGAGTTGTAGACATTTTGTTGTTAAGATCGATTATCTGTGGTGGCCAAATTGATTCAGGCTGAATCCAAAAGTAGGGATGCAGTGATACCAGAATTTATCAAACCAAGTATGAGTACTTGCATAAGTACTTTTTGATACTGAGTATCGATATGAGTACCAATAAATGCCATTGATCTAAATCATGGTTTGGTACAATTGACAAAATAAGTCAAATACTAGTTTTGCCTTTTTTAAATATACTTTTTAAACACATAACTTCTTAATATGCTTCACTATGAAATAAAAAGTCACATTAATATGACTCCTCCGTGAACCGTCACCTTATCGTGGTGGAGGAGTTTGAGTGCCCTAATGATCCTAGGAGCTATGTTGTCTGGGGCACTTGTGCCCCTGGTAGGGTCACCCATGGCAAATTGATCCTAGGTGAGGGGTGAGACAAAGTGCGGTTCAAAAGACTCTTCATGCAAGTACAATCATCGAGCCAGTGTACCCGGCCCGGAGGGTTACCGGGGTCCCACCCTGGAGCCAGGCCTGGGGTTGGGGCCCGTGAGCGAGCGCCTGGTGGCCGGGCTTTCGCCCATGGGGCCCGGCCGGGCCCAGTCCGAACTGGATACATGGGCTCATCCACCTGTGGACCCACCACCTGCAGGAGGAACATGAAGGGTCCGGTGCAATGTGGATCGGATGGCAGACCAAGGCAGGAGCTTTGGCGGTCCGATCCCCGGACACAAAAACTGGCTATTGGGACATGGAACGTCACCTCTCTGGCGGGGAAGGAGCTGGAGCTTGTGGAAGAGGCTGAGCGATACCGGCTAGATATAGTCGGGCTCACCTCGACACATAGCGTTGGCTCTGGAACCCGAGTCCTTGAGAGGGGTTGGACACTTTTCTTTGCTGGAGTTGCTCCGGGTGAGAGGCGGAGGGCTGGGGTGGGCTTTCTGTTAGCCCCAAGACTCTCTGCCTGTATGTTGGGGTTTTCTCCGGGGGACGAAAGGGCAGCTTCCCTGCGCCTTCGGGTTGGGAAACGGGTCCTGACTGTTGTTTGTGCTTATGCACCAAATAGCAGTTCAGAGTACCCACCCTTTTTGGAGTCCCTGGGATGAGTGCTGGATAGCGCTCCTACTGGGGACTCCATAGTCCTGCTGGGAGACTTCAACGCTCACGTGGGCAATGACAGCGTGACCTGGAGGGGCGTGATTGGGAGGAACGGCCCGTCCAATCTGAACTCGAGTGGTGTTCTGTTTTTGGACTTCTGTGCAAGTCGCAGTTTGGCCATAACGAACACCATGTTCGAACATAAGGATGCACACCGGTACACCTGGTACCAGGGCAGCCTAGGTTACAGGTTGATGATTGACTTTATAGTTGTATCATCTGACCTGAGACCATATGTTTTAGACACTCGAGCGAAGAGAGGAGCGGAGCTGTCAACTGATCACCACCTGGTGGTGAGTTGGATCAGATGGCAGGGGAAGATGCTACGCAGACCTGGTAGACCCAAACGTATAGTGAGGGTCTGCTGGGAACGCCTGGCAGAAGAGCCTGTCAAGATGGTCTTCAACTCCCACCTCCGGCAGAGCTTCGACCACGTCCCGAGAGCAGTGGGGGACATTGAGTCCGAATGGGCCTTGTTCCGCTCTGCGATTGTTGAGGCGGCTGTTGCTAGCTGTGGTCGCAAGGTAGCCGGTGCCAATTGTGGCGGTAACCCCCGTACCCACTGGTGGACACCAGAGGTTAGGGGAGCCGTCAGGCTGAAGAAGGAGGCCTACAAGGCGTGGCTAGTCTGTGGGTCTCCAGAGGCAGTTGATGGGTATCGGAGGGCCAAGCGGAGTGCAACAGTGGCAGTTTCCGAGGCAAAATCTCGAGCGTGGGAGGAGTTCGGCGAGACCATGGAGAAAGACTATCGGTCGGCTCCAAAGAGGTTCTGGCAAACCATCCGACGCCTCAGGGGAGGAAGGCGGCAACTCGCTCACACTGTTTACAGTGGGGACGGGGAGCTGCTGACATCAACTGGGGCTATAGTCGGGCGGTGGAAGGAATACTTTGAGGAGCTCCTCAATCCCACCGACACGCATTCCTATGAGGAACCAGAGCTGGGAGACCTGGGGACGGACTGTCCAATCTCTGGGGCAGAAGTCGCTGAGGTAGTCAAAAAACTACGCAGTGGCGGAGCCCCGGGGGTGGATGAGATCCGACCTGGGTATCTGAAAGCTATGGATGTTGTAGGTCTGTCGTGGTTGACACGTCTCTGCAACATTGCGTGGTCATCGGGGGCAGTTCCTGCTGAGTGGCAAACCGGGGTGGTGGTTCCCATTTTTAAGAAGGGGGACCAGAGGGTGTGTTCCAACTATAGGGGGATCACACTCCTCAGCCTCCCTGGGAAGGTCTACTCCAGGGTACTGGAGAGGAGGGTCCGGTCGATAGTTGAACCTCAGATAGAAGAGGAGCAATGTGGTTTTCGTCCTGGTCGTGGAACTGTGGACCAGCTCTTTACCCTCGCTAGGGTGATGGAGGGGTCATGGGAGTTTGCCCAACCAATCCACATGTGTTTTGTGGATTTGGAGAAGGCTTATGACCGTGTCCCCAGGGACACCCTGTGGGGGGCGCTCCAGAAGTACGGGGTGGATGGTCTTTTGTTAAGGGCCATTCAGTCCCTGTACCAGAGGAGTGTGAGTCTGGTCCGCATAGCCGGCAGTAAGTCGGACCTGTTCCCAGTGAGGGTTGGACTCCGCCAGGGCTGCCCTTTGTCACCGGTCCTGTTCATAACCTTTATGGACAGGATTTCTAGGCGCAGCCGTGGTGTGGAGGGGGTGGAGTTTGGTGACAGGAGAATCTCGTCTCTGCTTTTTGTAGATGATGTGGTCCTCCTAGCTTCATCAGGCTCTGACCTACAGCTCTTGCTGGGGAGGTTCGCAGCCGAGTGTGAAGCGGCTGGGATGAGGATCAGCACCTCCAAGTCTGAGGCCATGGTTCTTGGTCGGAAAAGGGTGGCTTGCCAACTCCAGGTCGGGAGAGAGGTCCTGCCTCAAGTGGAGGAGTTCAAGTATCTCGGGGTCTTGTTCACGAGTGAGGGAAGGAGGGAGCGGGAGATCGACAGGCGGATTGGGGCAGCGTCAGCAGTGATGCGGACACTGAACCGGTCTGTTGTGGTGAAGAAGGAGCTGAGCCGGAAAGCAAGGCTCTCGATTTACCGGTCGATCTACCTCCCAATCCTCACCTATGGTCATGAGCTTTGGGTAATGACCGAAAGAACGAGATCGCGGATACAAGCGGCCGAAATGAGTTTCCTCCGCAGGGTGGCCGGGCTCAGCCTTAGGGATAGGGTGAGGAGCTCGGACATTCGGGAGAGACTCGGAGTAGAACCGCTGCTCCTCCATGTCGAAAGGAGCCAGTTGAGATGGTTCGGGCATCTTGTTAGGATGCCCCCTGGACGCCTCCCCAGGGAGGTGTTTCAGGCATGTCCTGCCGGCAGGAGGCCCCCGGGTCGACCCAGGACACGCTGGAGAAAATATATCTCTGGTTTGGCCCTGGAGCGCCTTGGGATCCTGCCAGAGGAGCTGGTAGAAGTGGCTGGGGAGAAGACCGTCTGGAACTCCCTAATTGGGATGCTGCCCCCGCGACCCGGACCCGGATAAGCGGAAGAAGACGAGACGAGACGAGAGACATTAATATGAAATAAAGGTTGATGTAGAAGCTTTAATCAGCTCTACTGGTTTCTTCTGTGTAGCTGTGAGCAAAATGTTAGCAGCTAAATTAAACATGCTAACGCTTTGGGAACTGATCAGGCATTATGAATGAATTACTGGTACTTTCCCAAACATTGGTATTCTGAGGATTTGGACAGCCTGAGTATACTACTGCTACATATAAACAACAACAACTACTACTAATATTACTACAACACAAGTAAGTTTTACCTTCTCCAGAGTTAGCTCCAGTTAGCTGCTGTTGTCTCTCGCTGCAGCTAGAGCTGAGCATCACACATTATTATTATTAAACTTTATTAACGGACACATCGGTCCAAAAACATCAGTTAGAATACAAAGGCATTAAATAGATAAAATAGAATGCATGACAATAATAAAATATATCAGCATTAAAATGCAAACCTAAAAACCAAATACATAAAATTACATTAAGAGAATGATTAAAATACATAAAAAAACACAAGATAATCAAACGGTCTAAAATACATAGAGAGCGTTAATCCAGTGTTTCCAATAAAATGATGTGTACCTGGTGTCACTGTGTGCAGGAGAGGCTAATGCCTTAATGATCTCATTATTAGAGTTCTTTAATCTACACATGAATTTATACATGAAGTTCCTCCACACAGCACCAAATCCAGGAACATTGCACATTGCAAACATGTGACTCGCACTAGTGCATCTCGGAAGTTTAAATAAAATTCTAAAAGCATCGTTATACGCAACTTTCAACTTCCTCATCTTTTCCCGTTTAAAATGGCACCAAAGCTGGGCTGTGTACAGCGGAGAGCAGTACGCTCTAAAGAGCTCTATCTTAACATCGTCTGTGCACATATGGAACCCCCTAACCAGCATATTAGCCGAGGCATACATCTTACAACATTGACGCTGAACATCATCATCATCACATAAATCATGTCTGATTATGTGTCCCAAATATTTCACCTTATGTACTAAGTCCAGAGACTGATTTGCCAGATAAAAGGAAGGAAATGTCCCTTTCTGATCTTCTTTTGTCCTGACAATCATAACAACACTCTTTTTGGGGTTGAATTTAACATCATGCTTCTCTCCATAGTCCGTGCACACTTTAAGCAGCTGCTGCAGCCCTGCACTATATGGGGAAAAAAAAACACCAAATCATCAGCATACATGAGATGATTAAAAAGCTGATTTCCCACCATGCAACCTGTCCTGCACTCCCTTAACTTAACAGACAGTTCATCCATGTATATGTTGAACAGGATGGGTGACAGTATTCCTCCCTGTCTAACTCCATTTGACACTGAGAAGTGATCAGAAGTAGAGCTCCCCCATTTCACCTGTAAGGTTTGGTTTACATACCAGTATCTTAAGATCCGTATTAAGTACGGAGGGACACCTCGCTTCTTAAGTTTCCAGAAAAGTTTACCATGATTTACACGATCAAATGCTGTACATTAAATACTGTAGTATAAGTTTATAGTATCGGAGTACTTTTATGAGTATGAGTACATGACCTTAGTATCAGATAACTGATACTGGTATCAGTATCAATGCATCCCTATCCAAAAGCTAGTCAGTTGAAGATGAACATCCAGGAAGTCTTCCTGAAAGCTTCATTGAGAACCATCTTGAAATTCAACTGTACAACCAAAGAGAACTCTTTAAACAATGATCTGACAAGATACAGGCTTCAAAACATGATGGGAATGACTCTGTGGTACTAACACAACAAATGTTATCTGTAAACCTGGCTAGGTTATAGCTTTTTCTATAGCTGTGGCAGCCATCTTGAATGGGGTTAAGCTAATCAGTTCTAGATGTACATCCAGTGATGACTTTCTGAGAGTTTTGTTAAAATTAGTGCTGTTCGATATATTTTAACAAACAAGGCTGACTATAACAATTAATAGAACAGATTTAAGCAAAGATTCTGCACAAGTTTGAATTATGTACAACTGCTTTGACACCAATGTAAAGTTCAACGTCTGTAAATCTGACAGATTTAGTCTGTTGGCTTTGCCAGCTATCTTGAATTGGGTTAATTGGTGGTAGATGTGTGAGTGATAATAGTTCTCAAAACGATTCATTAAAAGGATTGATTCCAATGGCAGATAGTTGACCTAATGGCAGACTTTGAAACAAAACGTTGTACATAATTTGGATGACTCTCAGCCATACAACACCAAGTTTTAGGTCAATATCTGTACATTTGACTGGTCACTTAGTGGTTTGAAAAAGTTAATGAACTGAACTGGTTTGACTCCAAAAGTTAATCTGTCGTAGATGTAGATTAACAATAACTTTCTGAGAGTTTCATTAAATTCCATCTTGTGATTCATGAGATATTTTGCTAACAGACAGATGGTGTTGACTCCAACTGTTGTCTTTTTCTTGCTTTTTTAAATCTAAATTACTCAATTGGCCCTTAGTCATTTATGACCCCAACATCCTGTGAGTTCATCCTGTCGAGGCCCATTATATTTGCCTACATTCAGTTTTGGTCTTCCTCCAGATGAATCATCTTAAAGACCACTTGCTTTGTTTTGCCAGGTTCCTGGATGCCTGTGAAATCATTACAGTTATTTGATCTCACAGACACTCAGAGAGTGAGCCAAGACAGCAAAATATTAGAGCGCTGAATACATTCAGATGACAGCAAACAAACAGGAAAAAAAAGATCCCTACAAAGAAATGTAATATTTTCAGAAAACAGTATCTCCTGGGATTTATTTTTAAAACAAACCCAACACGTTTATGACTTTCTAAGTAAGGTTTGGACTCATTTCCGATACTTTTGGAAACCATTTTTGGTCATTCCCATTGGGACTAACCTTTGGATTGGACCAGTCTAGACGTAACAAACCCAAAGTCAGCTGATCATTCAAAGTTGGGCTAAAAGTGCTGGCTGTGGTATTTTAGGACAGATCTTTTCTCATTTCAGAGGACGGATCCGTGACAGCAAGTAATGACACACTGACTATGAGCGGAACACAATACTCCCGCAAATATCAAGTTCATATGACCCTGAGAACCTTTCATCTCTCAGATTAATTGAAATGTGTCCGAGACTACTGGAGGTCGACGCGGTCCTCTGCAGATCTGGTGGACGACGATGTGGGACAGGAAGTGGAGGATTCAACAGCTGGCAGGACAAGGACTCCATCAGGTTTATCAAGCACGCGAGCTGCAAGGCGGCATGAATGAAGGAAGGTTGTAGGATAAAATTAGCCGCTGCTCTGGGTAATCCTGGCATATATTTTATTTTCAGAGTGCTACTTACTTCTTTGCAACACTCACTGTCTGAGGTCAGTGCTCCTGGAAGATATCCTGGTGAAATTTCAATCACCGCACACACGCTTCTGTTTCAGAGATTCCCCGAATGAGTCAACGCTTTGACACGATGCAGATGATGCCAACACACACACACACACACACACACAGCTCTCACATATACGATCCACCGTCCTGAACACAAACACTGCTGGCAGGTGAGCGAACTGTTTACGTGTCTCTGGACTGTAATTGGTTCAGATTACTGCAGCTTACATGAGCATATTTCCTTTTCCAACTGTCCTCATCCTTTCTCCATCTGTCCTCTCCTGTCCTGCTCGTTCCGTCTGAGAAAGGCTGGGTTTTCATTCCACTAAATGTGATGACCGATTGCTTTTACGCCTCCACGTCCTTTTCTAAATCCCCCTCTGCTCTGTCTCCTTTTGTCTTTGCGCTTTAGCCACTGTCCATAACTCACCCCACCGCTTCCTCATCAAGGACACAAGAAAACGTCAAGAAACACATAAAAAGGACAAGTTCTCTTTCTTATGTCTGAACAAAACACTCCTACACGTCAGGGTTCTATTTGTTTATACATGCTGCAGGACGCGGCAGCTTGGACAGGAGGGACGATCAGGAAGCAGATGGTCACACAGGACTTGTCCCAGCTACGCCCTCCGATGTCATTTTCCAAAGGAATGAGCAGGCACCAAGTATGACTGTTAAAATGTCATATTATGACACGAGACGCGTAAAAATAAACACTCACTGACTTTGGCTCTGTTCAAGATAAAATATACCTAATTATTACTGATAATTAAACTACTTAGACGCAAATTACCCTCTATAAATACTCATGTGTTGCATCATGTCTTTAATTAACTCAAAATTTGATTATTTTTGGATTTTATTGTTGGTCAAAGTTGTTTACCGGAACTCTTTGCAGTTACACTCGGCTGGTTAGTAAAAAGCTCTAAGAAATGATAATACATACATTATCAGCGAGGGTTAGGCTAATCCAATGTGGCTAGCTGTTATGCTAGCACCGGAGTGTTTTTAGCTCATGATTCCTGATTTTTTCCCATCTCTCCCTGTTTGAACAGCTGATTTCTTTGAATGAGTGATGAACCGCTCCAGTAGAAAGCAGTGAAGGCTGAGGAGACGTTTCAACCGTTAGATTTAGGGGTTTCTGAGCAAAAACAATGCTAATGTTTTTATGACAGTGATTTAAAACTTACACTAGGGGGTGCTAAAAACAAGTAAAAGCTGCATAGTGTGCTTTTAATGCCGAAATTGAACCTAAAACAAAACAAACGCCCCCTGGTGACTGGCTGCAGTATATATATTTTAGGCCCCGCCCACTCAGTTTAAGCAAAAATGACATTTTTCTGACTAAACAATAAAAATACCTCTCAGATTACTGACTCTTGGTTTCCCTCCTGTTGATTCACATAGCTCTTAACTTTATAGATATATCTTCTAATACGTTTAATTGAATTAGGAACTTAATGCTTATAATAAGAAAAACACCATGATTATGTGGAGGTGAGAGGGCAGGGCTTTTAGACTGGTTGCAAAACTTTTAAGCAACATATTGTCATGCATATTTAAATTAGTGGTTTGTCACTATAAAGCACTGATATATGTAGGTTTTCAAAAATTCTACAATTTCATGTGCCTTAATTTAAACAGTTACATCATTTTTATGTATAGTAAGAGGTTAGAATAATTATTTTGCTGACATTTTGGAGTTTTAAGACATACGATTTATCATTTTATTGTTACAAAAACTCTTGGGGTGATATGAATGATCTGAAGTCGATATATTAAAAATGATACATGAATACATTGGAGTATGTTTTATTTTTTTTCAAACCAATACTAATGTAAATAATTATTGGGTCATGAATTAAAGCAGCTAGGTGGATTATTTCAGCAACAGCGCATTTCCTTGGTCTGTAAACTGGGAATAAACTGTGTGACTCCTCCTCAAACTATAATTACATTGTAGGGTTTAATCACTCACAGTTCAAAAATCATGTTCTCACACTGTACGAGGCTCTGAGCCCTGTCTCTGCTGCTTCTGATACGTGGCTCTCTGCAGCAGCGAGCTGATGCTGGACTGGACTCTGAAGCTGAACCCAGAAATGACGGTCATGAATTAAGTTCTTGACCCAAAAAAAAGTATCCTTGGCAAGCCTTGCTATTCTGTGAGGAGAAATATTTAAAAATAAAAATAAATCTCTCAGCAGCAGGGGAATGGAGGACTTTTTAGTAGAAATGAGCTCTGACTGACTCCTCCATGACGGCTGAGACTAAAGAGAAAGACACACCTGTACGAGAGCGCCCCCTACTGCTACAGGTTTGCTCGAAGCGCGTGCACGTTGACAGAAAGCTGACAATGCAGAAATTTTAATTTTATTGGCTGAAAAAGTTTGCCAGCCAGAAATAATGCAAATGGGGTCTATAAGAGAAAGGAGGGTCTTCATCAGAATGTTGTGGAAATCAAACCATACAGTAGATCATAGTTTAGACCTGAAATATAATTTAAAACATTTAGAAGACTTTGATACATAGAAAAAATTATCCACCTAGCTGCTTTAATCACATTTTTTGTAAAGCTGAGTTCAGTTCCATCAGTCACACCCAGACCTGATCACTACCAGACCTGATCACTACCAGACCTGATCACTACTAGACCTGATCACTACCAGACCTGATCACTACCAGACCTGATCACTACTAGACCTGATCACTACTAGACCTGATCACTATCAGACCTGATCACTACTAGACCTGATCACTACTAGACCTGATCACTACCAGACCTGATCACTACTAGACCTGATCACTACCAGACCTGATCACTAACAGACCTGATCACTACCAGACCTGATCACTACTAGACCTGATCACTACCAGACCTGATCACTACTAGACCTGATCACTACCAGACCTGATCACTACCAGACCTGATCACTACCAGACCTGATCACTACCAGACCTGATCACTACCAGACCTGATCACTAACAGACCTGATCACTACTAGACCTGATCCCTAATAGACCTGATCACTACCAGACCTGATCACTACCAGACCTGATCACTATCAGACCTGTAGAATTAAGAAATCACGTCAACTAAAAAGTCTCAAACGTTGCTGTTTGAGATATCATGTTCTGTTCTAAAGAAACTCAAGAACAAAAGAACCCAGAACAACATCTAAAGCCCTGCAGGCCTCACCTGGTTTGAGTTAAGGTCAGAGGTCATGATTCAGCAAAAAGAAAGAAAAGTGAAAGTGAAAATTTCCTCCATGAGAGAGTTCTAATGCTGAAAACTCTCCTGACCAAAAACAACACAGTGACTCGTCTCATATTTGAAAAAACATCTTGGTGCTCCTCGAGACTTCTGAGAAAATATTCTGTCAACCGACCAGACAAAAGTAGAACTTTCTAGAAGGATTGTGTCTCGTTCCACCTGGAGTCAAACTAATCAGTATGTAACTCAGAAAAGCTCATCCCAACAGTCAGACATGGTGGTCTGATGGTCTGGTCTTCAGGACCTGGACCACTGGCTGGAACTGATGGAACCATGAATTCTGCTGACTACCAGAAAATCCTGGAGGATAATGTCTGACCTTTGACCTTAAACAGTTAAACAAACTACAATGCGGCTGAATTAAAACAATTCTGTAAAGAAGAGTGATAACAGACTCATTACTAGTTCCATAAATTCATTTAAGTGTGATAAACCTACAAAAAAAAAGGAAATCAGGAAGGGGACAAACACTTGTTTCACACCACTGTAATTAAGTTTTGAGGGAAACAGTTTATAAATGTGTTTACTAGAATAATGTTTTATTTGAAATACATTTTGACTTTTAAATTCAGGCTAGAAAATGCAATAACAGTTCATTGCGAGGTCCAGATAAAAAGTTAAAGTTGAGCAAATGCTTACAATTGTATTACTTTAGTGATATATTCTTAGTGTTTAACCGTCAGGCTTCATTGAGGACATTTTTTTCCATTTGGGCAGTTTTTCCATGTTTGTCTGCACGCCATTTTAACACCGTTTGTGCAAATGGTACAAATTTTTGTCGCAAAACCCCTCTCTTGACAAATTTTGAAATTCAATTCGGAATTTTTAAAATAGATCAAGGGAACACTATAAAAAAAAACACCATACTCTTGAGTCTTTAATGGACAAAAACGTCCGCTCGTACAAGTGGCTATAAGAAATGTATACATTCATATTTTTCTTTGCTTTTTTGTCATAGATCTGTTAAACAACTTCAGCCCTGCTCAAACATATAACAATTTCAATCATTTTGAGGATTTTATGCATTTTTTTTGCAGAGGCGACAGGATCAAAAACTGTGGTTTGCATTGAAGTCAATGGGACGTTTTTGTCCTTGAGAGGCACAAGAGGGAGGGAAGTTTTAAATCTGTTGCTACACAAAAACTAATAAAGCATAAAATATGAAATTTTATCACATTCTTGACATATCCAAGGCTGATTTAGAAAAATATATTTCAGTCACCCAGAATATGTTTTATGTAAAATATCTCCTCTTTTGTCTGCTTTTTTCATGAAAAAATGAGCATCACACAATCAAGCTGGCATATAAAGGGTTAAAATGTAGATAATTATTCAATATTTGATTGTTTTGATCAGAACTGAAGTTGATCACAAGATTTAAGCCCAAAAAGCAGAAAAAAATATTAATCTAGACCATTTTTAAAGCAGTTTTAGATGTGGACATTTTTGTCCGCAAGAGGGTAGTCAATTTTAAATCTGTCGTTATGCAAAAACTATAAATGCAAAAAATTTAAAATTTTAGATATTTCATGACATAACCATGACTGATTTGTAATAAATGCCCCGTGCACAAAAAATAATTTTTTTAGAAAATAACTCATGTTTTGTGTTTTTTCATAAATTACAATTGATTACTTTGAGTATTCAAACTGGCATTTCAAGAGTTAAAATCCTCAAAATGATTGAAATTTTTATATATTTGAGCAGGGTGGAAGTTGTTTAACAGATCTAAGAAAAAAAAGCAGGAAAAAATATGAATGTATACATTTTTTATAGCCACTTTTACAAATGGACGTTTTTGTCCACTAAAGCCTCAAGAGTATAGCAAATTAGAATGAAGCCTGAGGGTTAATAATAATAATATATATTATGTTTTTATTGTTATTGTTATTATTATTATTAAAAATAAAAAAATATTGTCACTTTTTAAATGTATTACTTGTAAGAAAAATTATATATTGGGACAACACTTTGAGAGGAATAAAATGTTTAACATTATTTTTATTAGAACCTGCGTTGAGTGCTTTATGTTGCATGCTGTATGGATGACCCCTTAATAAACAAATAAATAAAATACAACCTTTATTTGTTAGCCCATAATGAAGAAATGAGGCGGTTTGATTTCAGCTCTGACATTGATTTAGTTGGTCTGTAACATGCTGTTCCCACTCGTCTGACGTGTGGAGTTATGTCAAACGAGGTGATTTATCTGCGTGGTGTAAGTGTGAACGCTCAGCCAAATGCTTTATGGGCAGCTACGCTTACAGACGACGGTCCAGTGTGTGTTAGTGAGCGTTAGAATGAGTGATGCTCCACCAGGTGTTGGAGGGGTCAATCAGAGGAAGTACGTGGTTAGAAAAGTGGGTAAATATCTGGATATTGTTCATAAATCACCCTAAAGTACTCAGCTGCAAATTAAAACAAGAGTTATTTCTCTATAAATGCAGATGCGTATTCATGTGCCAGTAATGTCTGACTACAGCACACGACGCCGCTCCCTCACGTGGTCTGAAATGAGCTGCCCCATTTACAGAATCCAGTCAGACCACTGGTATCGGTTCCGGAGCGCTGAGAGCTCTCCGCCACGTTCTGAATCATTTTAATTCCCGAGCAATAAGAGCAGAACGTTCAAGGTTTATCACGAGGTCCAGCTAATCGACTGTCTGCAGGAGAGCTGCAGAGTGCCGACTCAGCACTTAACCAGCATGGCTAAATGGGCCGAGCCCAGGGTGATGGAGGAGGAGGACGGCTGCAGGAAGAGGGGCATTAAAAGGAGAAAGGAACGGCTGAAAACCCGATACAAAAATCTGTACTTTGACATTTTTGGTCAAGAGTTCGATGAGATGATGGCGACTCTCGTCTACGGTTGTTTAAACGAGGTCGTCTCTGTCCACAGGTTACAAAACCCACACCTGTCTGCTCCAACAGAAAGTCACCGATTACGACGTATTCCTTAATCAAAGAGTACAGAAAACAACCTAAAGTTTTCCAGAAGTGTCAGGTGTTAGTTCTTGGCCTTGAGCTGTTGCCAGGCAACAGCTGAGGGATATGAGATACCTAACAAACAAAACCCCTTAAAGATGATGGTTGTTATGGTTTGTTTCTGTGAGCAAACAGGATTTAAAAAAAACTTCATCTCTGCATAACGGGGCTCAAAGCTTTTTATTTAACAAAACACTATGTCGTCTCCAAACGCCTAAAAGCTAAAACTGCAAAGTGCTCATGTTCTGTAAAGTACTGGAGGGCGATATGTCAAAAAAATAGGCCCTTTTTTTGTTACAGTGAAACAACGATCACAATAGTAGATCAATTATTTATGTTTACCTGTTGATTTGGTCCTGAGCAATGCAAACACACTCATTTCCCTTCGTAGAAACATCCGTAGAAGAAAAATGTTACATTTCTGCACGGATTTTAATCCGTTTGTGTATGGAACAAATACATAGGGTCATCAGAATAATACAATCATGAACCCCAGAGCAAAATAACATGAACAATGGGGTGTTATTTATAGTGTGTATGATAAAAGAGACGATATCATTAAAACATATCCCTGTAATAATGTAGGACTCTGTTTTTATGGCTGATACTAATTTATAAGCTCTGATCTGTTGATAATGATTTAGGATGATTCTGTTTTATATATGAAATATAACAGAATGTTTCTGACTAAATTGAAAATCATGACTCTACAGAGCTAATATGAAAGCAGACACATTAGTAATCAGTCTGAAACTCAAAGACCTGCTTTATGGGGGTTGTGAATATTACCAAACATATTTTAAAAAGTTGACATTTTTCCCAGTCAGTGAACACACCATGTGACACCAGCAATAGAACTGGTGGAAAAACTTCCAGGATCATCATTTCTAGGTTTTTCTGATTGTTTTTTATAATAATAATGTATCCTTTATTGGTCCCCTTGGGGAAATGTATCTCTGTGTTTGATCCATCCTCATTGTTTGGGGAGCAGTGGGCTGCCGACTCAGGATGCTTCAGCACGTGGCCGGACTGGGATTTGAACACTGGTCTCCCACATTAAGGGTGGTTTCTCGTCCTCTAGGCCAGTTGCCCCAATAAATAGCCAATATCAGCAGCTCTGAGCTGAACAAGAGTCCATATCAACCCTCAAAACCCACATTTTGACCTTTATTTACTTTATTTGATAAATGCACAGCAGTGATCAGGCTCAGAGTGTGTCACATCCTAAGCAGTCCTGGTGGAAACAAACCGTAAACATGTTCTGTTCAGCCTCACTGACAGAATATAACAATTCTCCACTTTGGCAGGTGGTCAGGTTCTAATCCCTCAAAATCCAACAACCCTACATCAGGTTTCTCCCCAAAACAAATCAAATCTAACAATAAAACAATTTACAAAGGCGCCCAAATGAAACCCTGCATTCATGAATCCTTTATACCACTTCCTGTTTAAATTCCTTCCAAAGACAGGCATAATGTGTATTAATATATTCATGATGCATATCTTCTGAACGGGAAGAATCTCGTCTAAACAACAAAAACAACGTTTTCTACCTCAACTTGATTAAATTCCAATTATAAGCAATTAAATGGAAAAAAAACGTAAAAAGACGCTAAATTAACACATCAAGAAAAACACACAAAAGTAACAATTCAGCATAATCCTATCCACACAAACCACTGTTTAAATTAAAGCCCAAACTCTGCTCTTTCCAACAATATGTGTATCATCACCCTACATGCAAAATTCACTGATAGCTGGCAAAACATATGGAAATTAAGGCAAATTTCCTCAAGTCACAAATATAAACCTCTTTTTTTTTTTTTTGAATGGGTAAATAGCCATTTTGTTGATTTTCCTAAAAATCCTCAAAAACAATTTTTTTAGATGGAACTACTATCTATGGTGAAATATAAGTGGGAAAAATAAGAAATGGCCCACAGGTGCCTAAATGTGCCAAAATGGCTAAATGACAAGGTCCGCCTGGATGTTTATCCACTAATACCTCTCTAAATCATCTGTTTTTTACTTTTTGGGCATTAATTTTGGCTCAGCAAAGGGTAAGATGTTGTTCTTTGGATTGCAATTGAATACTTTCAAGGGAATAATAACATTGCAAAGTGATTTTTTTTTAAGGCGGAAATTTAATTTTTTTTATTTTCTGGTGTGTGCCAATATTGTTTAATTTCAGTCAGAAAGACAAGTGTTGATTTTTAGACATTTGGAGTATTCTCTGGAGTCTTACCTTTATTCTGGTACCAAAACCATTCAAACAAACCTTGTAGTTCTTGAGAAGTATTCAATTCATTTTGGGCATGTCAGTTTTGATCAAATCTCTAAAAAAAAGGCCTAGGGTTTAAAGGGTTAAAGTGCTTTTTGCTTACTCTGCACAAAGATCCCGTGACCGTCCCTGTTATGAGCTCCAGCCCAGTTAAGTATCGCCAACAGACAGCGCTCAGGTTACAGGGCAGGATGCAAACACAACAAAACCTCGTCAGGGAAAAAACGAAACACAACACAATCTGTTTACCCATTTCAGGCGCACGGTTGACCGACTACAACACAAAGAAAACAACTTACTTTTAATCAACTTAACAAGCAACAAGACGGATTTGGTTCTTTTTGTAAAGTGTCCGTATGAGTCTCATCCTCTCAGCAGAAACGAAGGAGCGTATTTGCCTGGAGAATGAAATCAAGGCCTCCTTTTCCTTTCATTGCTATTTTCAGAGGCGGCCCACGGGGAGAGGAACAAGAATGGAAGTGGGAAATAGGACTTTCAGCAGGGTCGGGGGTTTGAATGAAAACAATGTGGATGTTCTGCTCTGAGTAACATCTCAACGGCACGCACTGAAAACCTCTGAGATCACAACAGAGCACTTTAAATACGTCTGTACAGTAGGAGGGGTCGTTTCTGACGGCGCTTTGGAGATTCTGATAGTGACAGCTGGGATTTTAGGAGCGATAAGACAAAGACATCAAATTAGCTGCAGCTGCATTTTGACCACAGTTCTCATTTTTAGAGTCAGACGGCGGTGTGGTTGTAGATATGTACAGTCAATTAGACTGACTGGTAAATCAAAGGAAAACAGGTTGTTTTAATACATTTTTACGGAGCCCGTCTCATGACACTGTAGAAAAATAAATAAATTGTGGCTACGAAATAGTTATACCGTTCCCACGATATACTAATTTGTTCCCACAAAAAGCTTTTTCGTGCGCACGAATTAGTATTTCGTGCGCACGAATTAGTATTTCGTGGGCACGAATTAGTATTTCGTGTGCACGAATTAGTATTTCGTGCGCACGAATTAGCATTTTGTGGGCACGAATTAGTATTTCGTGGGCACGAATTAGTATTTCGTGTGCACGAATTAGTATTTCGTGCGCACGAATTAGCATTTTGTGGGCACGAATTAGTATTTCGTGGGCACGAATTAGTATTTCGTGCGCACGAATTAGTATTTCGTGGGCACGAATTAGTATTTCGTGGGCACGAATTAGTATTTCGTGCGCACGAATTAGCATTTTGTGGGCACGAATTAGCATTTTGTGGGCACGAATTAGCATTTCGTGGGCACGAATTAGTATTTCGTGTGCACGAATTAGTATTTCGTGGGCACGAATTAGTATTTCGTGCGCACGAATTAGTATTTCGTGGGCACGAATTAGTATTTCGTGGGCACGAATTAGTATTTCGTGGGCACGAATTAGTATTTCGTGGGCACGAATTAGTATTTCGTGGGACCCGAGCTGGACAGGGCAGCACTGGTCAGCTGTGGCTGCACGTATTATTATTGCGGGGGATGCAGCTCTTTGTCTGCACCCTGATAGAAGAATTACTGGGGACATTTCAGTGATTTCTGGATATTGGTGGTGATATCGGACTCTGGTTTTATGTTTAAAATACCGTGTGCCCTTTATCAATCAGCTTTACTTTAAAAGTGCCATGATTTGTGTGCAGGGCTGCGCGTCCTGCAGAAACACGAGTTTACCACTCCACGCAACAAAACGTGTGGTAGAACGTTTGAAAGTTGTGTAACAAGTCATACAGCTCATGACAAAGTGACAAAGATAGGTAAAAATGACAAGAACTGAATTAGAAAAGGCACTCAAACATCAGTGGGTAGATCGTTATCACGGCTGGTGCAGATGGAAATGAGGGTGCACTGTGGGATAATATCATCAATACTATTCCGTTCCCACGAAATAGTAATTTGTGGGAACGAAATATGTTTAACGTTCGCACAAATTACTATTTCGTGGGAACGAATTACTATTTTGTGCGCACGTTATAGTTACTTCGTGGCCACAATTTATTTATTTTTCCACCATGTCATGAGACGGGCTCCGTACATTTTAAAGGTTTACACCAAGAAAAAAGGTATTAAAACATTAGTTTTGCATTTCTTTATATATTTGGGGTTTTATTATAGGGCTTATGGTAGTCTATATTATTTCTAGCATGATAAAAGTTATTTGTAGGGAAGCACTATATTGGCTTTTTTAACGATATCCAATATTGTCTAACTCTTAATTTCCGAAACCGATATAAGTGAGGTACCTCTCATTAAAAAAAGAAAAACAAATCCATTTTAGGTACCCAACATCCCATCATACCTCCTATCATCCAACTTTAAACATTATCTGTGCAAAACATGACAACTGCTTCAAGTCCTCTTCAAAAAAAGAGGGACGACGATTTTATTGTCCGGAGACACTTTGAAATAATCGGCGAGTCCTCTTACATGCTGCTGCAAGTATTGATGATGTCATCAAGTATGCGCTGATAGATGTTGCGTTCAAGGTTGGCTGGGAAATGCTGAAAGCCAAAGGATTTAATGCAAGGTGTGCAAAATAAATAATAATATCTCAAAAACTACACATCAGATTTGTCATATTTTGACAGTTTAAGGGAGAGGAGAAGCAGCCGAATAGTTTCGTGTATAATATGTGAAAGGTATGTAAAGGTTGTGTGTGTCATTACAATAACCGATACCGGTATTACATTTGAATGACCACTTTCTCAGACTTCAGTCTCCTTTAAAATGTGAACTCTGGATATTTTGTTTTATCGAGGATCCGAAATTTTCAGTTATAAAAACATAATTCTGAAGGTAATCATACAAATCTGCTGAATTAAGTTTACTTTTTAATCTCCTTAAAATGTGAACTCTTTAAGTTAAGCTCAGTACACACTTTAGTGAGCTATAAGGGCTAAAATCTGCACTACCAAATAGTGAATATGAACATTTTTAAAGGGTTAAAGGTGATATCCATCCCTCAAACAGATCACCATGGTAACAGGTATCAGAACTACCTGGAGATGACCTGAGCCGAGGCTCTTCAGCGTCCCGGCGGGTCACATTTGTGTTTATGACAGCATTGTACGCTCTGGTGCTGAACACAGTGGAAAAGAATCAGCAAACAATTGAACCACGAGACATGACCTTCAGGGACAAGTGGGGCTCTGGAAACCGCCCCCCCTCCCTGAAACGAGTCACATTCAGGGGACACGATGTCCGGTTTCAGAGGACAGGGGGCATAGGGGCCATCGTGTACATGCTGAGCTACAAATGGTGCTTTGTCAGGATGTCTCTGACAGACGACTTCTGGAAGGGACCAAAACAGGGCTAATAAACCTGTGGGATGATGGGAAAACAGGAGAGCCTTCTAGTGTCCCATTCTCATATTTTAAATTGCTCCATTCATTCAAACTTTGATGCATCGTGTAAAAACAGCAGCACGCTTCACGCAGCTCCCAGACGAGATGAAAATGGTTTGAAGTGACTAAACACAGGAGATAAATGAGCCAAGGTCAAGATCCTCGCGTCGCTTTAACCCTCCCGCAAAGATCCGTGTCACCCGGGCTCGGATCGATACGGAAATCAGATGCAAATCCTATCGTAGGACGCCACATTCCTGGGAATACATTTTGTCACAGCTCGCAGCCTAAAAGGCGCTGCATGAATCCAAGCACCTGTAAAGTCGTTTTACGAGGTGACGGAAACAGAGATGACACGGACGAAAGGAGAAGATAGTCGATGAAATATCAATCAATACGCTGGCAGGAGGGGGGGAAGATTGGATGGCCGGAGCCGTCACAGATAATCGAAGAAGCTAAGACAAGAGACCCCACCCCCACCGCGCTACGTCTTTCTTCCTTTCCCTCTGGTTGTCACCATCTCTCTGCTCATCTCAATACACCCCTCTTTTTGTCTTCTTTTCCTCCCCTAAATCCCTCTCGAGCTTCACCCCCCCCCCCACCACCCTTTTTCCCTCCATTTCTCTCCCCTTCTCCATTTCCTCCTCCTCCTCACCCTCCTCTCTCCCGTGTCTACTGCAGCAGAAAAGCCAGCACAGACTCCAGGATGTGTGTGTGTGTGTGTGCGTTGTGTGTACATGTGTGCGCTACTACGGTAAAATCCACAAGCGACGGGCATCGAAGGTGGAATTAGAAAAGGAAACGAGATGAATGTTATTTGTTTTTAAAGGAGCTCAGTGTGTGTGTGTGTGTGTGTGTGTCCAACGCTCTGATCACATCATTGATTGCTGGTGCGTTACATCACAGCCATGCAAACAAACCCCCTCTTTAAATCATTTCAGCTGCACACACCCCCATCCTTATTCTTCATTTGTCCTTTATGATCTCTTCTTAACATCTGCCTCCAGGTATTTCCACATTTTCTTCCTCCATCTCCCATAAAACTGCCTTAAAAATGTAATTTGAGGAAAAGCCACAGATCTGGGTAATGTTTGACACAGTGAGCCTGCATGGAGAAATGAGGCTGAATTCACCCCATAAATTGAAATGAATTCCACCTACTACCTGCTCTGCACTCACCACAACCCTGGTGTGGTGTCGCAAAACACCACTTTCTGCAGCCCCCCCTGCAACAAGCACCAGCTTGCTTTCGGTGCGATTCCGGAGCAGATGTGGCGTTTTGAGCTCGAATCGCTCGGAGCATCTTTTTGTCTCGGTTTCTGTTGCACAAAAAGAGGGCTGGAGTGGTGAGAAATCAATCGCATTGGGATGAGAGGGACAGTTTAGAGAAGCACTTCCTCCAAACAGGCGGATCAGGTGGCCTAGCCCAGACTGTGTGTCCCTTTTACTCTGGAGGGACCTGAATCCAGGTGTGTAGGCCTGGTAATATCTCTGATTGCAGATGCAGAACAATCTGCTGACTGTGCAGTCTTTTTTTTCTTCTTCTTCAAAACAACATGATCTGTTCACCTGTCTGTGTGATCATGAAGCGTCTGACTGCTTCTTGTGACAGCACCCAGAAAAATCAAGCTGCAACTTGGGAGGAAACTATAAAAAACTCAAAGCAGCTGTGATCAGAGAGGAGGGACTTGTTACTCTTACACCTGTATGATCAAACGCCTCTGAGCATTTGGATTAAATGAATACAGGTCGTCCCAACTAGAGCCTGGGAAGGTGATTCAACTGGGACAGGTCTGTCTGTCTGCAGCTCCAAGCCAAGGGCAAATGTGGAGGAACAACAGGAGGAGATGTTGCTCGTTATTTTAAAGTTATCAGCATTAATATTTCATTATCAGACCTTTAAGTGTCAGGAGCACATTTAGTCTTTACATCTGATTAAAATCAACTTATTAAAAAAAATACTAAACTAAAAAAAATATGTTTGCATCAAATGATTTTTTTAATGCACCATTTGTTCTGGAGGAAGTGTGACTGGATGCAAAGTTCTCCCAACAGAAGTTGCGGTGAGGATGAGGAGGATGAAGAGGAGGACTCACCCGGGCGTACTTGGAGGAGTAGGGGTCCTCAAACAGAGCCCATATCCTGGGCTGCCAGGTTTTCCACCAGCCGGCTCTGCGCGCGTCCTCCTGCATGCACAGCCTCTTCAGGTCCCCGTCCGCGCCCCCGAGAGCCGGGTCGTCCTCCGCCGCCTCCGGCTCCGGGGTCTCGAAGCTGTCCAGCGCCTCCTCCGCGTCCCGGTGCTGCCGGTAGTTCATCCAGCAGCACGCCTCCACGTCCGTCTCATCGATGCCCCAGAAGGCCAGCTCCTCCTCGAACAGCGGACCGCACACGTCGTTGGGACAGTGCAACTTCCCGGTGCGGTAGTAGTTCAGGATGAAGGAGAACACCGACGGGTGGCGGTCGAAGAAGAACTCGTCCAGCTTGGGGTCGTAGTCGAAGTTGCTGAAGGCGTCCGGCTCGGTGAGCCACGACAGGCGGGTCCCGGGGAGCGTCTTCAGGGTGCTCCGGTACGTCTCATGCCGCACCCCCCCGCAGTTTATCACGATTTTCTCGCTTTCCGACGGACAAGTCATGTCTGCGCTGTAACATGCTTTGTTGGACGACTTGTTCCCACCCTTGCGCCCTTTGAAAGAGGATACACACACCGAACTGAGCATAGAGGAGCGGGGGGGGGGGGGGGGGGGGGGGG
>SSNR01000098.1:1214157-1234658 GCA_006937965.1 Callopanchax toddi | reverse complement strand
CCCCCCCCCCCCCGGCCCACAATTAGAAGAGGGAAGTCGCCGATTAGATGCGAGAGAAAAACGAGAGACCTCAAGGTCAAGAAGTGAGAAGGAAAGTTCTCACAAACAACAGATTCCGTCACAGCTTCTCAAATTGTTGCTCCTTTTTCCTCATCGCTCCTCTACAGCTTGTTTATGCTTCTTTTTTTTTACTATTTAAAAAAAACAGAAAGAGAGAGAGAGAGAGAGAAAATCTAAGGGGTGTTTTCTGGGTTACCCTCAGTCTAAAAATAGCATCGGCTGTAGATTTATAATGCAGGAGTGAGAGGGGGAGTGGAAGAGGAGAAGCAAATGGAGGAGAAGAGTTCCCATTAGGAAGGAGAGCACACTGGAGCCGGTTGGCAGAGAGAAAAAGGAGGAAAAAATAGGAAAAAAGGGGGGAAAGTGAAGGCAGGAGAGGCATTATGAAACCAGAGACTTGATGCAGGGGAATGCGGATGGGCGACGTGGTGCAGGAGTCTAGACGTTTAACACATCCAGGACTTCCTGGATCAGATCTTAGTGACACTCTGTCCTTTCTGTAGTTTCACTCCCCTCCTCCTCCTCCTCCTCGTGTGTGTGTGTGTGTGTGTGTCTGCCCTCTTCCTATATCAAACCTCCATTTCAGGCCTTGACACTTACCCAGCTGAGGATGCACACACACACACAGCTTACTGAAGGCATTACACATGGAAACTCGTGCAGACAAGGCGGTAAAAGGATGCAGAGAGGAGTGCACATATTCCCTCTCCAGAGGCGTGAAACCGCTGTGATCCGGTGGAGAGGAGGAAACACCCACCATTTGGAAAATATGGGATGTTAGGGTTCAAGATCTATTGCCTTATCATAAAAATCTGACCAAAAAAAACTCCACAATATGCTTTAATTTATAGCAGATAATGAATAATACACGTGTGTGTGTTTAATTTCGAATGATCTCCACATACATTTGATCCTGGTGGTGATGAGGACGCAGTTAATGAGGATAAAACGCGACTTGTTGAATGTTTTATTCTGATTTGACTCCCCTGACCTGAAAACGTCTCGGAATAAGACACAGACACGCACACACAGACACGGTTAATACTCACTTGCTTTTGGCTCAGGTTCGGTTCTTGTGCGCGCAGGAACACGCACATCAAGCTTTACCCCCCCTCCAAGAAAAGAAAGAAGAAAAAAAAAAGATCAATCAAATCGTAGTTTTCTCTCTTATGGTTTCAGGGTCTCCTGGCCGTCAGAGGATCGGAGATGTTTAAATTCCCTCCGCAGTTTTTCTTTTTTACAAAAGAGGAGAAAAAACAAAGGATTGCGCGCATCTGTTGCTGGAAACCAAAAAACAATCAAAATAAGCAGTTATTGCCGAATTAAGAGCTTATGGTCATGCTGATGAGGTTTAAAAAATAAAGGGATGGAATGAAGCAGAAGTCCCCCTCAAAAACCCTGAATAATTCTCCAGCCCTCTCTCTCTCTCTCTCTCTCTCTCTCTATGTCTCTCTCTCTTTCTCCCACCTCTTTGTTATTGCCAAAAAGAATAGCCAGCCTCTGTCAGAGAGTCTCTGGGCTTGCAGGCGCAGGGTGCAGCTACCATTCCGAACGTTTCCGCCTGCAGACACCTCTCCCTGGTCCCTCTCTGAGCCGCGCTCTCTTCCTTTGGAGGAGCGTCACCTTCTGCACTATTTTTTTCCCTCAGACGATCCATGTGGGCGGATTAGAGAAGACAGAAGGGGTGGGAGGACCCCGCTGAATACACAGGCTCTGTTTTTCTCTGCAGACGGCTGCTGAACTAAATACGTATGCAGGGAAAATATGACTGGTTGTGTTATTTTGTTAATGTTTTTTTTTTCATCTTGCAGTCTCTCTCTCTCTCTCTCTCTCTCTCTGCATCTCTCTCTCTCTCTGCTGGATGGACGCACAAACACCATTTTGTCTACAGGTTCCTGCTTTGATTGTGGCTCGGCTGACATCAGCAGTCATGTGGTATCAGAGGAGCAGGTGGATGACAGCAGAGGAAAATCAAATGATGGGAAAACATAAATGTAGAGGACATTAAACATCGTTTGACCCTCTAATCTGCATCCAGGTGTCTTTTAATCAGTCTGGTAGTCACCGTGCAGTGTGCTATCAGGGTGTGTAGTACACTGAGGAGTCTCAAGAGACTAGAGAGATGATAAAGCTAAAGACTAGATCATCTCCAGGCAGACGAACCGAATTATTAGTGATGTGACGTTCATGAACGAGTCGGATCTTTTGAGCGGCGGCTCTTCAGTGTGAACGAGGAGAACCGAGTCCTTAAGAACCGTTCATTTTTTTTGTATTAACTGTGACGTTTGAGGCCAGGAGGTAATATTCAACGACGCTAAGTCGCTGGCTGAAACAGAACTGCTCTTTATTTAAAGGGATACTATGCAATTTTGCTTGTTTTGTCTCCCCCTAGTGTCTGTTTTAAATCACTGCCGTAAAAACGTTAGCGCCATTGTTTCTGCTCAGAAACACCTAAATCTAACTGTGAAAATGTCTCCTCAGCCTTCATAGCTTTCTACATGGGCGATTATTTACTCCTTCAAAGAAATCAGCTGTGTTCAAGCAGGGAGAGATAGAAAAAAAATCAGGAATCATGAGCTAAAAACACTCCAACGCTAGCATAACAGCTAGCCACTAGGGTTGGGCGATGTGTAACTTTTTTCCAATCGTCCATCGTCAGTCCAAAAATTGATGATAGGCGATTTATCCGCCCAGGTGACATGTTGACATATTTGCGGGCGGAGCAATGTAAACACACACTAATGGATTTGCCAAATTAGAACTCAGAAGTCCCAAAATTGAGGAAATAGTTGTAAAAAACACAGCGTCGCCTGTTTGGGGCTACTTTGGCTTTAAACAGACGTCTAGTGGCAGCAAAGAGCTCCAACATGGAGTGTTTACCTTCTGCTGTGTGCTAACCAAGCTAACACTGAGCTAGCAGCTAGCTGCTGCTGCTCCGTCACCAAAATCGCTCAAAAAGACTTCAAACTGCAGCGGAGATTTATTTTATGGAAGCGACGTTCACTGAAGGGGTTTTTATTCGTATTTCAGTTTTAGTTTCATTTTGTTTTTGTCGTTTATCAGACTTAGCTGAAGACAGTTGAACACCAGATCGGTGTTATGACTCGCTAAATATTCCTAGCACCGGTAGCCGACGCGTAAACACGGTTTAACTGGAACAAAGCCAGTCTCTGATGGTTTCCTCCCCACCACACCATAGATATTATTTAGATACATTTATTTTCTGAACACAAGCTGCTGCCGTACTCTCTCTGTCTGCTACGGACTGAGTAAACACCGCTGCTCCGCCAGCTCTCGGGGGGAGGAGGAGGAAAAAGGAAGGAGTTTGCGTGTAACATTTAAAAAGAGCATTATTTATTATTTTTACGTGGGCTGCGTCCTTTGACTTCAACCAAACGTTGTTAATAATTAAGAAATTAATTTATAGTGGGACGAATACATTGTTCTTGAAAAACGGGAGGCGATGGCTGAGCCCATCGCCGATGGTCGATACATTCGTCTGATCGCCCAACCCTACTAGCCACATTGGGTTAGATTAACCCTCGTGAGATACGTGGCTTTGTGAGACTTCCGGGGCACCGGACCGGAGAATGAGAAGTTACAAACATGCTATTCTGGATCTAAGCAGCAGATGGGGCTGAGTGACTTTTCATGAACCCTGTAAAGAGTCAGATTAGCACAGACTGGCTCAAGGAAAAGATTTTAAAATTTGAAAAAGTTGCAAAGTACGCCTTTAAAACAACATCAGTGAGCATAGCAACATGAACCATAGATATCATACTAAATATCTCACAAAATATCTGTTTGTCAATGGACCCTAACATAGCTACACCGGCGGCCATCTTATGACAGCGAGCTGCCCCCTTTCTTAACATTGGTATCAATGGAGCATGTACTATTAAATACCTCTAACTTGCTCAATTTTTAACCAATTTTCAAACGGTTTGCATTTTTATAAACGTCAAAGAAGTGGCTGTGAATATATATCAAAATATATTGATAATTACTGGGAAATTCCTAATTTGTAAAAGTATCATATCTCAAGTCGACATAACAAGGTCTGTAAGAAAGTAACCCGTTTGTAAATCCGTTCCTTTTTCATCGAGTTATGAGTGTTTTTCGTTACGTTGATTGTTCACCTTCCACCTGCTGCCATAGAGAGCAGAACGTCAGCTATCTGTAACAAGATGGCCGCCGTGTAGCTATGCAGTCGAACCCCGGATGATCTATGTAGCCTTTACATATATCTATGACATGAACCCATCAGTTCTATTGGAGAAGCTAATTAGCGCCGCACACATAGGTGTCGCAACAAAAAGTGTCCACAAACATAGTTCCACATGACATTTTTCTTTCAAAATATTGTAAAGGCATAAAGAGACAGTTTGTTTGAACGGCTCTTTGAGGTGAACGGCTTCCTTCAAAGACCCATAAATCCCATCCCTACAAAAAAAACACAAGACCAGATCTGGGAGAAAACCATTTGTAGCTACATGAGACAAAACTGACTGGAGTTATTTGGCAAATCGCATCAGATCTATATGCACAGATGCAACAATTTACAGAAAAGAAGGTGGAAACATGGAAGAGGGTCTGCTCGGTTCTGGAGCTGCATCTGATACAGGGTGTTGTGAATCCGTTCAGGGTCCAGTGAAACCTCAAGACCAGTCAGAAAGCCTGGCCTCAGCCACAGGTCAAGGGTCAACCAGCAGGATCATGAGCCAGAAAACCAATGATGACTAAAAAGCAACTGTCTCAAGAGGAGGTTAAAGGCCCACTAGGCAGATTAGGCTTGCTTTTAGCACCCCCTAGTGTCCGTTTTAAATCACTGTCATAAATATAAACTGTTGATCCCGCCCCTCGCTGTGCGCCCATGTTCTACACGCACACATATGTAGATTATATAAGGATATGGCCCAAAAAAGCTTAGAAAAGCCTAAATCACTAAAAGATGTGTAAAATATGTAACTTTTTTAGTGGTTTGGGCATTTATAAGCCTTTTATTAAAGCCAGAAAAACATTCACCATTCAAATATAATTTTTAAAAGAGATACATTAAGAGTGTGTTTGATTATTGATGATTAAATGGAAAGAAGATCTGATACAATGAGGGAAACAATAAAATGACAAATTGGACAAAAGAGGCAAATCATCTGCTTTAGATGATAAAACGTGACGAAGGATCTGGTTTGTGACTGGATTGTTTTTGATCTTGACTCATTAAATTCTTGATTCTCAACAATAATATACAGATTTGTCTTTATTTTATCTAAATTCTTTAAAATAAATTGATTAAAACCCAGAAAGAGCTCGATGTTGTGCAGAATTATTCCTCTCTCTATAAAGAAAGAGCTACAGGATCAGCCAGAGGACTTTTGGTACGAACCTCCTGTTAGAAGCTTAACGGTGTGTGTGTGTGTGTGTGTGTGTGTGTGTGTGTGTGTGTGTGTGTGTGTGTGTGTGTGTGTGTGTGTGTGTGTGTGTGTGTGTGTGTGTGTGTGTGTGTGTGTGTGTGTGTGTGTGTGTGTGCGTGTGTGAGCACAAGGCGAACAATGATCAGCAAGCAGTTTTACTGATGGACTTATTGATGGAATCTGAGTGCAGGATCCCCTCATAAAAATTACAAGAACAGCCAGAGGCCATTCAACAGGCGCCTGGAACATTCAGCTCTGACCACAAAACGCTCTTTAGAGCAGAGTGCAGACAGACGAGTGAGGACATGGGAATACGGGAGTTAATGAAGTCCATTTAAATTAAGACCAACCAATAATGTCCTGGTAATTCTCTATCAGGACATTTCTGTTTATGCTAGGATCGATTTTGATTAAAAAATAGAACACAGATGAAATAAAGCTGTGAAAAAACAAACGTTAATGTTCCTTCAGATGATTTTTGACACATTAAACTTATTTGAGGGTTTACTGTAAGTTAAAAACTGAAATCTGTTTAATCAATTCATGAATTTCTCCTGTAAAAAATCTAAGAGATCTTCCAAACTGCTACAACTATCACATACACGTGCTTATAAACAGCTTTCTGGTGCTGTTAGGAGGATCAGTTCTAAATATGAGAATTCATAACTCTGTAATCAAGTTATTAGACTCTGATCAGCCTGATAAAGACAATAAAAGGAGCTGATACAGATCATTTGTCATAGAAACAAACAGCATTCCTATTATTTGCTAAATTATGAGGGGCCACCAGGGACATTAATCCAAGTTACCTCTCATACACACATGTGAAAACCTCTTATACACAGACGTGAAAACTTCTCATAAATACATGTGACAACAAAACCTCTCATACACACTAGTGAAAAACCTCTCATACACACTAGTGAAAACCTCTCATACACACTAGTGAAAACCTCTCATACACACATGTGAAACCAAAACCTCTCATACACACTAGTGAAAAACCTCTTATACACAGACGTGAAAACTTCTCATAAATACATGTGACAACAAAACCTCTCATACACACTAGTGAAAACCTCTCATACACACTAGTGAAAAACCTCTCATACACACTAGTGAAAACCTCTCATACACACATGTGAAAACCTCTCATACACACTAGTGAAAACCTCTCATACACACATGTGAAAAACCTCTCATACACACTAGTGAAAAACCTCTCATACACACTAGTGAAAACCTCTCATACACACTAGTGAAAACCTCTCATACACACTAGTGAAAACCTCTCATACACACTAGTGAAAACCTCTCATACACACTAGTGGAAACCTCTCATACACACTAGTAAAAACCTCTCATACACACTAGTAAAAACCTCTCATACACACTAGTAAAAACCTCTCATACACATATGAAAAAAACCTCTTACAAACATCTTAAAACTAGAAGTTTATTCCATATGTGTGTATAAAAGTTTTTTTTTCATATGTGTGTATAAAAGTTTGATTTTCATATGTGTGTATAAGAGGTTTTCACTAGTGTGTATGAGAGGTATTTCATATGTGTGTATGAGGGGTTTTCACTAGTGTATATGAGAGGTTTTCACTAGTGTATATGAGAGGTTTTCACTAGTGTGTATGAGAGGTATTTCATATGTGTGTATGAGAGGTTTCCACTAGTGTGTATGAGAGGTTTTTCACTAGTGTGTATGAGAGGTTTTTCACTAGTGTGTATGAGAGGTTTTTCACCTGTGTGTATGAGAGGTTTTCACTAGTGTGTATGAGAGGTTTTTCACTAGTGTGTATGAGAGGTTTTCACTAGTGTGTATGAGAGGTTTTCACTAGTGTGTATGAGGTTTTCACTAGTGTGTATGAGAGGTTTTCACTAGTGTGTATGAGAGATTTTCACTAGTGTGTATGAGAGGTTTTGTTTTCACATGTGTGTATGAGAGGTTTTCACGTGCATGTATGAGAGGTAACTTGGAATAATGTCCCTGGTAGCCCCTCATATTTTTATCTGTTTGTCATACTTTAAATTTTAAGATCATCTAAGAAATTTAAATATTAGACAAAGAAGACACAAGTAAACACAAAATGCTGTTTCTAAATGAAGAGTAACCCTGTGTGAAAAAGTTTTCCCCTGAATTTAACTCTCCTGGTGTCAACAAGTAACTAGTGATCTGTCTCTGACGTCTCTGTGGAGGACATTCTGTCCCACTCTTCTTTACAGGATTGTCTCTCTTCAGCCACATTAGAGGGGTTTTCCAGCCTGTTTAAGGTCAAAGGTCAGACATTTTGCTTCAGGATTTATAGTCAGCAGAATTCATGGTTCCATCAGTTCCAGGCAGTGGTCCAGATCCTGAAGACCAGACCATCACACCACCACCATGTCTGACTGTTGATGATGTTTTTTTTATGAAATACAGAGTTAGTTTGACTCCAGGTGGAACGAGACACACACCTTCCTTCATATTGTTTTTTGTGAGACAAGTTTTTGTGCTGTTTTTGGTCAGTAGAGGTTTTGACCTTTGAACTCTCATGGATTCCATTTTTATTATGTCTCTTTCTTAATGCTGAATCAGGACCTCTGACTTTAACTTTAATCAAATAAGTCCTGCAGAGCTTTATGATCTGGGTTGATATGTTTAATTAGAACAGGACAGGATGTGTTGCTTTTTGAGATCTTTTAGCCTCCTTCATGTTGTCAGACAGGTTCTGTTGGAGTGATTTATTAATTCTACAGGTCTGGTAGAGATCAGGTCTGAGTGGAACTGAATACAATTAATTCATGATTTAACAAAGAGAGTGGTGTGTGAGAGGGGGTAGTTTTTATACATATGGCCTAGTTAGTTTGGATCACTTTGCTCTTTTAATAAATAAAATCATCATTTAAAAACTGTATTTTGTGTTTAAATGTGTCATCTTCGTTTGATTTTTAAACATATTTGGTGATCTGAAACCATTAATTATGACAAATGTAAAAAAGGAAATGGGGGTGCATGCTATACACTAGGGAAAGAATAATCTCCTATGTATTTAAATTTCCAGGAAATACACACATAGCACATGTCCACACAGAGATGTGGACAAAAAATATAAACACACAGAAGTACACACACAGTTGAACACACAAATATTCATACATAAAACAACATGTAATATTTGTTTTTTGTACAGTTTTGGGTATAGATATTTTATATGAATATGGATTAAATGGGATATTTTTAGAGGAATATGTCCAACACTTTTCCCATCATCCTTCAGTGTTAACAGCAACGTGTTGCATGTATCCTAGTCTGTTGTGGAGAGTGATCACATCTGCAGTCACCTGTTGGGCATCAGAACCAGAGATCAGCTAATAAAGAAGGCGGGGTCTGTTCTGGAGTCTCTAAAGCTGATTGGATAAAGGAGGACGCTTCATATGATGGACAACCCAGAGCATCCTCTACACAACAGAGTGTCTTCAGTCAGAGGTTCTTCTGATCTGCAGGAACTCAGGATTAATAGCATGGTTTTCTCACTCCACACCTGTTTTTTCATGTTAATTGCCTCTTGTCTCTCTGCCTGTCCACTCATAAGACATATGTAGTTGATCATGCCACACTGTCCTCCTGTCAGACAAACTAAGATGCTCAGATCCTCTCTTCTACCGGCCTAAACTGTCAGAACGTGACATAGAACATCAGTTTCTATGACCTTAGTCCTCACACTGTGGATTAGTGAATGAACGTATCATCATACGTCTTTGTGACGGTTGGATTCAGGACTGATCCCGTCTTCCTGAGCGAACAGCACAATCATCATTATAATTCTTAGTCATCTCCATGGCAGTAATATTACACAGTGACATAAGATTGTTGTCACATGTTTTCATAGCCTCGGTTGACCTTCTGACTCCAAGCAGAGTCTCAGTTTAACAATGACTAATAAATAACCCTGACAGATACATTCCTGCCTGTCATCACAAAATGACGAACTAATACAAACAAGGAAATGGAAAACTTCCATTTCACTCTCCACGATTTAGATCTCCATGATTTATATCAGCAAACAAATTTCAGTATCAAACAAACAGAACCTGAGTAAATACAAAATGCAGTTTTCAAAGATTTAATTGTTTAAGGGGGAAAGCTGTCCAAACCAAAGTAACAGCCCCCTTTGTTAAACCTTGAATTTATTGTGATGAATCAGCATTATTAATAAAGCTGAGTTCAGATCCACCAGCTCAGACCTGATCACTACCAGACCTGATCACTACTAGACCTGATCACTACCAGACCTGATCACTATCAGACCTGATCACTACCAGACCTGAACACTACCAGACCTGATCACTATCAGACCTGATCACTACTAGACCTGATCACTACCAGACCTGATCACTACTAGACCTGATCACTACTAGACCTGATCACTACCAGACCTGATCACTACCAGACCTGATCACTACCAGACCTGATCACTACCAGACCTGATCACTATCAGACCTGATCACTACCAGACCTGATCACTACCAGGCCTGATCACTACTAGACCTGATCACTACTAGACTAGAACTACTAGTTCTACAAACTGTCTGAACTACTGGAGTGTCTGTCAGCTACTAACTGGTTAGAAAATAACTTCCTTCAGTTAAACCCTGAAAAGACTGCATGTCTGATTGTTGCCCCTGATAGGATGGTCCCTCTGATCAGTCAACATATTGGACATTTAAGTTCTGCTGTAAAGTCAAACCTGAGGATTCTGGGTGTTATTTTCGACCAATCAATGTCTCTTGAAGGTCACTCAAAACAGCTGGTCAGAAACTGTTTTTATCATCTGAGAAATATTTCCAAACTGAGAAAGTTGGTATCAAAACCTGAACTGGAAATGGTTCTTCATGCTTTGATCTCCTCCCGTCTAGATGACTGTAACACACTTTTCACATGTTTGAACCAAAAAGCCCTTTATGGCCTTCAGCTGGTCCAGAACTCTGCAGCGAGGCTCCTCACTGGAGCAAACAGGAAAGATGACATCACTCCTATTCTGAAGTCTCTGCACTGGTTACCTGTTAAATGTAGAGTTCATTTTAAAATCCTGACTCTAACTTTCAGGGCCCTACATGGTCAAGCTCCTCTTTATGTTACTGAACTGATAAAGCCGTACGCTCCAACCCGAGCTCTCAGGTCCACAGACCAGAATCTCCTAACAGTTCCAAGGACCAGATTTAAAAGTCGAGGTGATCGCTCCTTCCAGTCTGTTGCACCGCGACTTTGGAATGACCTTCCTTTAGTTTGACGCTGTATAGACAGTCTGGACTCCTTTAAAAAGCAGTTGAAGACCCAATTATTCAAAACTGCTTTTAAATAACTATTTTGTGTTCTGTTGTTGTTGTTTAATGATTTTGATTTGTAATGATATTTTGTTTGTTTTATTGATTTTATTTGTTTTATCATGTTTGATTCTGTTTTCTGTGAAGCACTTTGTGATTTTTTCTGTGAAAGGTGCTATATAAATAAACTTTACTTACTTACTTACTTACTTACTAGACCTGATCACTACCAGACGTGATCACCACTAGACCTGATCACTACCAGACCTGATCACTACCAGACCTGATCACTACTAGACCTGATCACTACTAGACCTGATCACTACCAGACCTGATCACTACCAGACCTGATCACTACCAGACCTGATCACTACCAGACCTGATCACTACCAGACCTGATCACTACAAGACCTTTAGAATTAATAAATCACTTCAACAGAACCTGTCTGACATGATGAGGGAGGCTAAAAGATCTCAAAAAGCAACATGTCCTGTTCTAAAGACATTTAGGAAGAAAAGAACCAAGAACATCTAATAAAAAAGAAATTAGTCAAAATGAAAGTGATGAATAAACATTGAATAGGACTTTCTTGAAAGAACAGATGTTTAAGGTTTAGGAATGTAAACTAAAGAAATCAGGCTCAATTTGATTATCTCAATTATGAATTAATAAACTATTAATTTATAAGAATGAACAAGTCTGGCCCCAGTTCTGCAGAGCCGGATCTGAGAGGAGACAGGATAGATTCTTAAGTCCTGCCTGCTGTGAACCAATCACACGCCGGTAAACGTAAAAAAATATATCAAAAAATTTATCAGATCTAACGTGAACAAAACATTGAATTAGGAAGAAATTATGTTTTGAGAATAAACATCTCAATGGACAGTCAGATCCTGAAAAAGACCAGAGGAGTCTCTAGATGTTAACAGTCTGGATCTTCTTCTTCATTCTCCTCTGATCCAGAACCAGAACTTGACCCAGAACTCTGGACAATAACTTTATATCACACAGAGCCAGGCTGGTTGCTGAACTATTATTCTTGAGGGGGTAAAAGTGGTTAAACAACCAAACATCCACAGTTACTGAGACAAAACCCAAACAAATGATTTACTGTGGGATTAATTTAATAATCTGTGTGTTTTTGACTGAAGACCCATCGACCAGGTCTCTAAGTGAACGTGGTCTCAGTGATGAGCGTTTTGTTTCTGTAGAAACTCTGAATGCTCAGCTGTTGTTTCTAATAAGGTTGAGTTTTAATCGACACAAACACAGTCAGTTTTTAGCTCAGACATCAGGAGTTCATGAGCACCAAAACCTAGAAGACATCATAAAAAAACGTAAAACCTGGGAGGATAAAACAACAGCGTAGTTCTCACCATCACATCAGTGGTGCTGGATCACCATGACAGCTGACAGGTGAAGTGAAAACACGGATTTTCTTACCAACAGTGAGAGGGAAACATTCTGTCCTTAAGGTTAAGGTTGGAGAAGGTAAGGGTGAGCAGTTAGACGTTTGGTTCAAGGAAGAGAAACTGGTCAACCAGGGGTCAGAAGAGGACGAGGCTCCAGGAGGATTCTGGGAAGAGGTTACACCAAACAACTGCAGCTTCCAGCATCAATCATAAAACGATTAAAGCGTATTTAAGGAGTTTAAAGTACCAACTGGACGTTTGATCCATAAAGGTCAATTTTCAGAACTTACTATATCAAACATGGCCGAATACAGAGTCTTCACTCCACCTGGTGCTGGTTTCTCTCACTGAGAGAGCTTTAGAGGGGCGTGTCCACTATCTGTTTGATCCTATGAAGATCCAGTTTGAGTTCAAACATATAATAATAATAATAATAATAATAATAATAATAATAATAATAAATCAGTCCTGTGGTGAGAAGAAAAGTGTCGTTATTTACAAAAATTAATCGCAGAAGTTATTTTCATGTGAAAAATATTCAGTAAGTGTGAAACACAAAATATATAAAACCACCACTGCCTTTGGATTTATAATCAAAATAACACAATAAGTCCAGGTCTGGAACACAAGCAAGGAAACAAACAGTTCAATAACGAAATGAAAAAAGTAAAACCCTTATTTACTATCACTGATTCAGTAAACACTCTGGAAGTAATATAATAATACTGTGAAAGTCATTTACATCCTGTAAAATACAAATACTTGTTTACAATTAATGATTGATTAGTGAAGGACTGTTTAACCACGATCTAACATGATGCAGCTGTGTGTGCGTGCGTGCGTGCGTGCGTGCGTGTGTGTGTGTGTAACAGAGTAGCAGTTAAATGAATTTTATGTAATGTTTATTCAATCAGCTGTGTTCAAGCAAGGAGAGGTAGAAGAAATCAGGAATCATGAGCTAAAAACACTCTGGAGCTAGCTACATTGGGTTAGCTTAACCCTCACAAGATACGTGACTTTGTGAGACTTCAGGGCACCAGATCAGAGACTCAGAAGTTGCAAACGTGGTATTCTGGACACAAGCAGCAGATGGGGCTGAGTGACTTTTCTTTCACTCTGTAAAGCATATGTGTCAAACACAAGGCCCACGGGCCAAATGTGGCCCGCGAGAGCTTAAAAGGTCTGAGTATTCAAAAATAAATAGGTAAAAAGCGTACTATGACCAAAATCTACATTTCCCACAATGCATGTCAATTGTGTTACCCGCGACGTGACGGCTTACCGCCACTACAGGGCAGTGTTTACCACACTGCTAATGTAATAGCATTAACACGGCTTCAAGAGCTGAACCGAACCGGACCTACGAGCTGTTTTTGGGCCGTCATGGCGAACCGGGTCGCGCTGCCTGCAGACACAGCTGCGCTCTCCCTGGACGACTGATCATCTTGTCAGACTAGCAGTGGCATCATATGTTAGGTGGGGCACAACTCAAATATATAACTGTAGCACAAACTTTCACATTAAAAATGCAATTTAATCTAAGTCTAATTTAAGAAAACAACAATTTTATACATGAAATTGCAAATAAAGGTTCACTCACCAGCGTTGTTCATTTCTTTAAAAGAAAAGATGCAAATCATTTTAAAAAATCTACTTCGAATTGTCTTTTTGTCCTGGGAGCTCATGAGCTAAACAACGCTAGATTGAGAAGCTCTGCTTTCCCACCGAACATGAAGGTAACGTCACGTGTGATATTCCAGTGTTTTAATTGGATGGTCTGCGTTTGGGGCCCAGAGCTCCGTGCCCCGTGTGTGTCTATTGAGAGCGTGTTGCGCATGCGCACAGTGATTTTCAGACGCTCGTCTTTTAGACAGGCTGCGACGGGCCGGCTCGTCGCCAGGATTTCAAGAGGATTTAACCTCCTTAGCTTGTCAGTATCAAAGCAAAGACTTAGATATGATTACACAGATATTTATAACAGAATATCTTAGTAACAGAATGGGTTTTTATGCAGTATTAGTCTAAAAACGAACTATTCTTTCCCACTGATCCCCACAGCGCCATCTGGTGGCTGGTGGGGCCGGGACCTACCGGCCCTGAATGACTAGACGCCACTGCAGACTAGGGTGGATTTTCCTCTTCAGAGTCTGATCAGTCAGCCATTACCTGCTTGGTGACCAGTGAACAGACTTCTCAGAGTAAGTTTTCGCTCTGAGCGGCGCGGCTGTTCTTACCACTCCCCTTATGGAGAGATTTTATCCCCTCCCGTCTGCTCTGACAGGAGGAGGTTTTTAAACTCCATTTTCTCCAAAACTTTCAATATAAACACACTTAAAAATGTTGCTCAGTATGAAGTTACAGGTGTCCACGAACTTCTGATGTAAAGTAGAAACTAAAAAAGGGCTCGTGTCAGCAGCTGCAGCTCGTTAAACTCAGCAATAACGCTTGTCGCAATGTTGCGACTTTGTCCCTTTTAACTATAACAAATGTTTTGATCAAAGTTATTATAACTTTGATGTATTTTTAATTCACTTGAATAGTTTGATCCTTGATTGATGGAGTTCAGAGGGTTTCATAACCTGACAAATCAAAAGGATTGATGTTCTAACAGAGCAACAAGCAAACCTATTTTTCATACATTTGTAATGTTTTATCTTGTATAAGTAATAAATTCAGAGTTATGTAACGTTAAGGAGTTGTTACATTTATTTTACATTTAATTTGGTTACATTTTTAAGTTATCTGGCCCTTTGAGGACAGCCATTATGCAGATGTGGCCCTCGGTGAAAAGGAGTTTGACACAGATTAGCACAGACTGGATTTAAAAATATGGGGGGGAAATTACATAGTGTGCCTTTAACCCCCCTCTTGATTTCCTTTTGTTGTGTTTGTTACACTTAAATGTTTCAGATTAAACAAATTTAAATATTAGACAAAGATCAAACAAGTAAACACCAAATATCTGTTTCTAGATGGAGAAAAAATCCAAACCAATCTTGTGAAAAAGTTTTAACCTCCTAAATTTAATAACTGGTTTTAACACTCGTCGTGGCAACAATTACAATCCTGTGTTTCCCTGATGATGTCATTTCTGTCCCGTCTCTTTCTTCATGAATAATGTGATTCACCACAGTTAATTTATGATCTAATAAAGGGGGCAACTACTTTTTCACAGCACTGTAACTTTACTTAGGATGAGATTTTAGGTAATGCTGACCGCCCCCTAAGGAAAAGGCATACAGACGATCATTATGTAAAACACTGCATTATACGGTGAAGGGAAACAGGCATATATTTACATTTTAAAGCATATTTTATAGCAATTTAATTCCTATTTTTATCCTTTTAGGCTCAGTCAATATATGCTTATACAATCTATAACTCATTTAATGCTCATAATAAACATCATACATTGTTGAAAATTGTATATTTTTACTGAAATAAAGCTCTTGTGAAACTCCATTCTACTGTTTATAGAAAGAACAAATAGAAACTAAACGAGTAATATTTTAAAACGTCACTATAAATCTTTTAAAAACCAAACAGAAGCAGATGTTTTATTCTGTATTTTGGAACTACGTTTCATTGCACATAAAGCTTTTTTAAAACATCCAATTAAATGAAATCAGTCTGGATATCATGACTTTCTTTGGATTAACTGCATTATTAGGAAAGCTGGGGTCAGCTTCACTGACCACATCTGACCTTTACGGGGTTAAAAGATCTCAAAAAGCAACACATCATGTCTCAATCTGAAGAAAATCAAGCGCTAAAGAACCTGGAACTTCTAAAGGTCTGCAGGTCTCACTGGGTTAAAGTTAGGGTCAGAGGTCAGGGTTCAAATAGAAGACATTTTAAAAATGGCATCCTGGGAACTTTAAGTCCAAAACCTCTGCTGACCAAAAACAACACAGAGGATCGTCTCTTATTTACCAGAAACCACCCTGATGATCCTCAAGAAAAAATATTATGTGACCTGACAAAAGTGGAACTTCATGGAAGGTGTGTGTCCTGTTCCATCTGAAGGTGTGTGTCCTGTTCCATCTGAAGGTGTGTGTCCTGTTCCATCAGAAGGTGTGTGTCCTGTTCTATCAGAAGGTGTGTGTCCTGTTCTATCTGAAGGTGTGTGTCCTGTTCCATCAGAAGGTGTGTGTCCTGTTCCATCAGGAGTCAAACTAACTGTATTTCATCCTAACAGTCAGACCTGGTAGTCTGGTCTTCAGGACCTGGACTGGCTGAACTGATGGAACCATGAATTCTGCTGACTACCAGAAAACCCTGGAGGTTAATGTCTGACCTTTGACCTTAAACTGCTCATGTGGGACAATATTCCTCCAGAGGGTTATGAGGGACTCGTTATAACAAACACTTGATTTAGTTCAGTTATTTCTCATTTAGGCTGATTTGCTTTAATAAAATCATGATTTGGAAACACGTTTACTCAGGTTCTTTGTCTGATATTATTTATTTGATGGTCGGAAACATTCAAGTATGACAAAAAAGCAAAAACTGAAGTAATCTGTAAGTACTTCTAACAGTATATTAAAATAAAAAAGACAAGTTTTGAAACAAAAATGTTGAAAATCACTGCTCTTTTTATACAATTTATTTTTTAAAGGGACCAATATCAGAAAAATATACAAAAGACAATAATATGAGACATGAGTTGATCAAAGTTGAGACATTTCGTTATTAAATCAGTTCAAAGGACTCAAACATCCTAAAACCCTCAGGATATTTAAAAATGAAAAGGAGGAGATGATAATAAACTGTTCACATCACAGGAACCAGGGTATTACGGGGGAGAGCCGGTAAAGGAAATAAACAGTCCACACTTTTTACAGCTGATAGAAATGCAAAGCTTTGAACAGAACCTGCAGAACAGGTGGTTACCATGGCGATGCAGCCATCCTAAAGAGCGCCAGCTTTAAGACATGGACTCTGGTTTACAGATTAACATACATTACCGTAATCTGGCTTTGTTCCACACCCCTCTGGAGGAACGTCTTATATCTTCACTACTTTACAGAACGGGTTGTTTCTGTTCACACGAGCTCTTGAAAGTCAACTTTTACACCAATAAACTTTTATTTTAGTCCTAAAGGCCACTCCAGGAGACGTCCTGTCCTCTGGTAAACTGACTTTGTAATCTAGACTCCCAGCCTCGCTCTTACTTGGGTTTTTTTCGGCTTCTCTCGACTAGATCTCTGTTTTTCTTGCTGGCTTTAATCTCTGCCTCCCAGTCTTTCTTCACCATGGTGTACAGCCTCATGGTGGCCTGTGCATCTTGGACCTGGAGAACAACAGGAAGAACTTCTTAAACTGTTTCCAAGTCATGAACTTCAGCTGATATTCATGAATCAGTATCGTGGAGCGACGACTTACAGATGAGTGTTCACCCTGCTGGACCTTCACATTGAGGATTTCTTTGCAGAGGACTCTAAGCGCGGGCCGGTTGCTCTAAAAATAGAACATCCTGTCATTATTATTCAAATGTCTTGATTTGATCGGGGACTTTCCGCGCACTTCTTGGGGTCTGTGTGTGTTTAGGAGCCTCATTCAAGAAGTTGGAAAGCTGTAATTGTAATATATTGTTACCTTGGCGATTTTCCTGAAGGGTTTATACTTCTGGGTGTCCCTAACGTGCCTTTTTGGATGATCCAAGAGCAGAATCTGAAATGTTTTAGAGGTTAATAAAGTTCATTTAAACCTGTTCTTATAGAGTCACACACACACACACACACACCTTGAAGTCATTGTGTATGGCATGTCCAACCACTATCCTCCCATGCAGGATGTCTGCGACCTCCTTCTGCACAGTCCGTGCGTCCTCTCCTGTGAGATAAACAGTAATGAGTTAAGACTAATAAAACACTCCCTCCAGGAAACTATTAATAACAATTCAAGCCATTTTTGACCAATCACTGAACCCTGCAAGATGAAAACAGAAGGTCATGTTGTCATTAACTTCATGCAAGTCAGACAACAAGTATTAGAGTCACTCAGCAGGAAAATGTTCAGAACAAAGGTGGGTTATTCCAGGAAGAGCTTGAGGAAGTCCTGTTGTGCTCCTGAGCCTTTTTATTATGATTATTATTATAACTGAGGGTTCTAGGGGTCTTGTTACTGAGTCAACTATCAAAATATACGAATTTATTAAACACGAGGTGCAGTTTTTAGGGTACATCCACAGCAGAACTTCCTGGAATCCTTCACAATAAGAGTCTCAAACACACACGTCTCATCTGAAGCTTTTAAAACGATTTTGATCAAACTGAGGAGCTGTTTTCAGATTGTAAGAGCAAAAAAAAAAAAGACCCTCCTGAAATAAAGTCACCATAGTTCATTAGCACAAGGCATTATGGGTATCCTGGTTTTATTTCTTTGGATTTATTTATTTATTCCTTTGATTGGCCCTAATACGCTTTTTAAAGAAAGTATTTTATGAGCCAGAGTAACAGTAATGTGTGTGATTAAAATATACAAATATTATATTGTTATTACTAGGGATGTACCGATACCACTTTTACAAAACCGATCCGATACTTAAATCTGAGTACTCGCCGATACCGATACTTCTACCACACACAAAAAATGCAACAAATTGGAATACAGGTTTTATTTTTTCTTCTCTGCTTTTTACAACAAATAACTGAGTTAGATAAAAAAATAAAATATATTAATAAAAATGATCACAAAACTAAAATATAAGGTGAAAAATAACCATTTTCTGTGATTTCACAGTGAAATTATTGCAGTTTTCCACATTTTAACCAAATAAAATGAACTATTTGGCACCATCTCCAGCTCTCAACCCACACTGTTCCTCTTTAGCTCAATAGCTCCCCCTAGTGTTCAATATAGGAAACTACAACAGAAATCACAAGTCACAGACAGTGAAGCCACTGGTATCGGTTCCTGGTATCGGGTAACTTTAACCGATACTGATATTGGCATCGGGCCGATACCAATACCAATGTCGGTATCGGCCCGATACCGATACCAATATCGGTGCATCTCTAGTTATTACTATTTTACATTTTTTGAAGAGGGGGTTTCAACACACTACAATCATCATTCCTCCATTCAAATAAAGTCAGAGAATTTGATGATTTTTCTGGGTGATGTCGTTAATAGAGGAGCTAATCCAGAATTTCACCTGCTTCAAGTAAAATACGAATTCATTTTGTTATGAAAATAAATAAAGTTTCAAATCTTTGGAACCCTGGCAGCAACTTTTTGAAAAAGCTGCTGCAAAATCAGATATTTTAGGTCATAACCTGTCTATAAAACCCTGGAGGGACATAAGTTCTAGCGTGTGTTATTTACTCACCGTCCTCGATGTCCTCTGGTCGGATCCCACTCACAGCCGTTCTGTAGTCGGTCACGTTCTCTGTGGGTTTCACGTATTTGTCGTAGATGCATTTCCCAAACTTGTTCACGATGGACACTCGAGCCAAGATGCTGTCCTCACCATCAGGACCGACTCCCACCATCTCACAGTCAATGGCCACTATCTTTGTGATGCTAACAGCAGAAGATAAACAGCTGGTTAATGTCAAGAAAGAGTTTGAATTCTTCTCTTTTAATGCTTCACCCAATCAACAAAACAGTCATCACAGCTGCAGCTCAAGATATTTACACTAATCAGACAAATTGTTCTCTACCAGCGTTCATTTAGCTGTAACTCAAATTAGAATTTTAAAATCAAATAAACAGAAAAATCATCAGATATTTTAATTCACCGTTAAGGTCATTTAGAGGAACTGACCTTTGTGATGGTTTGACAACAGAAATTATTCATCTTTATTCTGAGTACTGAGGTCAAAACAGAGGGAGGTGGTGAAGAAAACGGCATTACATTTGAACATGTTCCTTATTAAACCCCCATAGGAGTTTATAGCAGAGATCCAGTGTCTATATTTACATATTATATTACTTTTTTAAAGTTTGACTTGAGATTCTAATGAGGGATTTTTAAGGATTTTTAATAGTTTTGATTACCTGTGATAAACTATTTTCATTATAAATTTGTTAAAAATGTTGAGGAAAACAATAGAAATTAAATCGACATCTTTAAAAGTGATCTTATAAATAAATAATAATAAACTGTAAATTATTGACATCTAAATGATAGATTTTGCAAAAAATAATCAAATTTATGTAAAAATATTTAGATCAAAGTTTAAAAATCTAAACAACAGGGGAAACTTTTGTTTCGGACCCCGACTGAGTCAGACCCTGACTCAGACCAAGGCTGGAATTCTGCCCCCCCCCCCCCCCCCCCCCCCCCCCCCC
>SSNR01000098.1:1092027-1210683 GCA_006937965.1 Callopanchax toddi | reverse complement strand
GGGGGGGGGGGTCAGGATCTCCACCAGCAGCAAGGACACGGCACAGCTGACCGACCTTCACTCCCAGTAGAGGGGGGGGAGGCGAGTTAGGGTGAGAGAGCGTAGAGAAGGGGGGGGGCTGAGCAGTCGCTTCATTCACTCTGTTGAGTAGGAGAATGTTTTCAGGGTCACCAGATAACAGAATGTGTTTGGAGCAGGCAGTCCTGTTTGTTACAGCCGCCTTAAATGTCTGTCTCACTGGCTTCATCCCGTCCAAATTCCACATCCTGGCCAGTCCCATCTGATCCGTGTAGTTCGACACATCGATCGTAATTCACTCCGCGCCAGAGTTCGTTCGCAGACAGTCCTACGAGACAACTCAGTCCTCGCGAGTGTTTCAGTGTTCAAAGCACGCATCAGCCCCCTTTGAAGCACAGGAATCCTGTCAATTGCACCTGTTAGCTCCGTTGTTTTTCGATAAACCAGGCCCAGGCAGATTCCAATGAGCGTGCACCTGATCATCATTAATCCAAAGTTGTAGACCTCCAGAGACAGACTTGCAGGACCCGCAATCTGATCCATTACGAACCCCACAGCTCTTGTCTCAGTCAGCCGCGGAGTCCCCTCCTCCGTTTTGAGAGTGTAAAAAATGTTATCCATTTTGTTGGGAAGCCAGCAAACCAAAGCCATATCAAGAAAAAGAAAAATATTTAACCAGAAGGAATGAGGAAAATGCTCAGAAGACAAAACAGCTGCAGGAGGAACACACAAGGGAGAGAAGGAACAGTGCGACCGCTCTCAACAGAAGCCGGAAGAAGAGGAGGCTTATATAAGGCATAACCTTATATCAAAACTGCAAATTTAAGAAGAAGAAACACTTTTCAAAGTATTTTTTAAATATAATGCCAAAACTTAGTAGAGCTAGCTATGCGGCTATCTATTTAGCTAGCTAGCTAGAAAATTAGAGTAGAAAAACAAAGCTGTTGCAGAAACATGTGGTCTCCTTTAATAATGTGTAGGTCTGAATCTGGTGTATTTTTGTTAAAACATGTTTGTTCTTCTGTAAAGTTACTCGCAGTAGGTAGAGGATTCAGAGATTTTACTCAAGTAGGAGTAGTGATACTTAACAGAAATAATACTCAAGTAAGAGTAAAAAGTACAGTGAAGTAAAACTACTCATAAAAGTACATTTTTTTCAAAAAGTTACTCAAGTAAATGTAACTAGTTACTACCCACCTCTGATAATATATCATTATAACAACATATATCCTCACAGCTCCTGTCACATTTCACTCTCCCTCCTGTTTGTATCTGGTTAAAATCAGTTCTTTGTATATTTTTTAATTGTAACATATTTATACATTGTTTGATTCTTTTTTTTTTCAATACTATTCCATAAAATATAAAACATCTTTCAATGCACATACCTGTAAATTTGTTTGGAGCATAATGAAATTTCATATTTATTTCCCTCCTCTTGTCTTTCTGTGAACAATCGTTAAATATCATCAGGCAGTGTTTTTTTAATTGATTTTATACATGAATACAACCCTAAATTCTAATAAACCTTTAAAGTTTAATATTTGTAATTGTATGACCAAGCTATTGGTATTTTCCAGTTATCCAACCAGACTAACCATCCTTGTGGTTTTTGTAGTATTCATAATGAATATAGTGTGGTTTTATAAGTGATTCCCCTCACATCAACACATAACAGTGAACAGTATAGTAAATTAACTGCTTTTAAGTTTTCTTCATTTCCCAACCCCTGATGCTTTGTGTAAGTCCTGTAGAGTTTGTTTCTGTTTACGTATTTAGCAGATGCTTTTATCCAAATTATACTGCAACCAAGATCAAGGAGGATCACACCCAGAAGTGTATTTTCATGCACTCTTTTCTATAGTGATATAATGTATTGTTTCTGCTCCCCAGAGGCAAATATATTGGTGTCATCTGTAAATAACACTCATATTATTGATTTGGAAACCTGACCTAAGTCATTGATGTGGCACCCTATAGTGACGTCAAACCATTCTGACTTGTAATAAATTGATTTGTGTTGATTAAAAACTTTTGACCCAACTGAGAACATCACCCCTCGTATGGTTTGTTGTGTCAGCAGCTTTTTAAATACTCCAACTGCATACTTCCTCTTGAGCTGGTGATTTCTTCAACTAATTCCACAAGTGCCATTGTTGTGGATCTATTTGTTCTGGCTGTCTGATCAATTGTGTTTATCACTGCCTGCAGTCTGCTTCGGATTTTGTTTTCCAACTCATTAAATAATTGTGGTTTCAGTGTTAACCAAAGTAGTTTAATTTTCCATAATCAAGCAGGCAGGATGATGGTCTTTAAGTAATCTAGAGACAATATAAAAGATTTTTTTAAACATAATTTGAAAAATAAATTAATTGAAAAGTACTAATATAAGGAAAGACATGTCTCTTGTGTGAATTATACTGGACGTTTTGATATTTCTAAGGACTGCAATGAAATCCAAAGCCTAATAAATGAATGAATGTTTAATTTTCTTCTCTTTCCACAGGTCTGTACTGTTTTTGGGCATTCATACCAGACGAGTGGCTTCATTCAATCGGGCTGACTTACTGGCCTCAAAAGCAAGTAGCATCCCTATAATCCAGATCCTTTCCCTCTAACGTACCATGCTAGCATTTCTAACAGAATCTCTCTTCTGTTTAGATACTGGGCTCTTGCAATGCCAATCTATCTGCTGGTTGCAATAACCGTGTCTTTTGTGGTGTTGTTTGGAGTCAACATGAACAACACAGCTCCACTGAACTCTGTAGACAACATCACAGGTGAGGTTCAGTGACCCTGAATCTATGAACGCTCTAAACAGGAATAAAGTTAGATAAGCAGTTCAAAGCTAAAGATTTGCTGTACTTTTCTTGTCTTTACAGATGTGTTTGCAAAAGGCCAGAAGGCAGACAGCTACTGGAAAGGAGGGATACCCCGACTGAAGGATGTGTCGATCAGTGAAGTCAACCAGATGTTGTATTTATCACCTGAAACCTAACAGATACAGGCAGAGTGAGCTGTAGGCAGAGTTAGGTTCATCTCTATGGTAAAAATATGTTGTTTTAGAAAAGACACTGAATAAAAAGATTAATGTTGGATAACGGTTAAATATTTACTTTATTCCATCATTATTTGAAGTCCCAATTAAAGCTGCTGTGAGTGTTCCAGGTATAAAAGTTTAAATGGCTTGTTATTAACAATCTCCCTTTGAGAAAAGTTGTAAAGTTTAAAATGTAAAACTCATCACAGACCGGCTCTTTTATTTTGAAATTCAAACAGAGTTGAGAGTTTTTAAAACCTTTCAGTCATCCTGGAGCTGAAGATGATCAGCGTGTCTGTTTGGTTGGGATCGGAGCGTTAAAGGCTTTTTTAACAGTTGGATGATTCACCAGTAGATGAGTCACGACCATCCTTTGCCTACAAGCCTCCCCTGGATGCTCTTTTTAAACCCGTCGTGACTCTCACCTGTCAACAGTCTGCTGGTGGTTGAACAGTTTTACCTGTAGCTTTCACTTTCTACTCAGGCTTGTGCTTTCCCAGTTGTTGAGTCAGTTACTGCAGAGATGGGGCTCAATCTGAGACGAGGACTCGGGTTGCATTTAAGTTGCACAAGCAAAGACTCGAGACTTGACTTGGGATTTGATTCCCAAAGTTTCAAGCTTTTTTCCACTCAAAGACTTGAGATTGAACTTCAACTCGCCCCTAAAAGACTTTCGAAAACCCCAAAATTGACTTAGACTTTGAAGTCTCAAGACATGACTTGTACTTGCCCCTCAAAGACTCGGGATTTGACTTGTGCTTGGCTCTCAGAAACTCAAGCATTGACTCTTGAATATTTCAGACTTGGCTTGGACTCACCTCTCTAGCATTTGAGACTTGACTCAGACTTGTCCCTCAAAGACTGAGAACATGACTTGCTCCATAAAGACTCGACGTGTTTCTGTTACTGTCCTCAAAATGTAGATTTGTTCATATTTTCAGTTTTCTAAATACAACTCAATCCTTGGAAAAAAAAACATGTATTACTTCCAGATAAATAAAGATTTTAACGTATTAGACTCATGTTTGGTTTTTCTCTGATGAGAAGTGGAGCAGTGGGGGTTTAATATCTCAACTCACATAATTAAAAGAGCTTCAGATTTATAAGAATATGATTTATTTTTAAATAAACTTCCATTTTCTCCACACATAGTGTTTGAAAGCATTTTGAAAACGCATTTACATACAGGGTTAAATCAAGAATTCATTGTTTTCCAGCTCACTGAATGTAAAAATAAGTGTTAGAGAAGTTATTACAAGTGTTTTTAATGGTTCTTTGGATCAAATAAATGTCACTGATAATGATCAAAACTTTAAATAAAGCACATTGTAGCACGTTTTATGTTTATTAAATTAGTTAATATTCATAATTGAACTACAAACAATAAGGGACTGTATAAATGGTGAAACGAATGACCAGCAGGGGGCACCAGCGCGCCGCAGTTGGAGCGTTGGTCATTCCCAAACTCAGAAGAAGAAAAGCTGTTTCGCTTTCTGTGGCTGAGCTGCAGTGTTTTGCATCAGGTGAAATGATTTCCTCTACATGTTGTTCGCCATACTGCTAGTTAACCCCAGAGTTCAGGCTGTAGTTGTTAAAAATGGCCTTCGCGCTGCCGGTGTGGCTCGCCGTCCAGGAGGAGCTGTTCAATATCGAAGAGCCACAAGAGAACCAAGATGGCGCCTCGAGCTGTTTCGATAGTTTCTCCGACGACGCTCTGTTCGAGCTGTTTCACCTCTCCAGACCCTGCATCGCGTTCATCACAGACACTGTCCGCACCCGGGTGAGAGCGGTTGTCTTTAAGAAGCCTCTGCCCCTGGACGTGATGCTCATGATGGCGCTGAACTACTACGCGCACGGGGCGTTTACCTCCGCAGTCGTATCCAAAGCAGGGCTCTGCCAGACGACCGGCTTCAACACTGCTGTTAAAACTGTCTCCGGGATCATCGCGGGGATGTCCGATGTGTTCATCTCGTTCCCTCTCACAGCCGAAGCCAGAAGCAGAACCGCCTCCCAGATCGAGAGATTCTGCGGGATCCCCGACGTGCTGGGCGTCCTGGCTCCGGCTCACTTCAAGATCAGAGCTTCCCCTTATGACAAGTCCTTCAAGTCCTTCGTCAGCGCGCTCGGCTACACCTCAATCATGAGCCAGTTTATCTGTGACTCTGAGGGAAACCTGCTGAGTGTGGAGAAGTGCTGTGTGGGTAGCACGTATGAGCAGAGCGTGTGGGAGTCGTCGTTCAAAGGGAAGGAGGTGGAGGATGAACTGCACGGATCGTTTTGGTTTATTGGTGAGAAATGTGTTCAAAGTAATCAGAAAAGCAGCTGTTTCCTGTCAGATCAACCACAAGACCAGCCCTAACAGTCTGGGTCTACGTCACGTTGTGTCACATAACGCTTAAATAGGAGGTCAAGTCTTAAAACGGGATAGATCAGATGTTTTTAAGAAAGTTTCTGAAAGCATAATTATTTAGAGATGCGCTAACCTGGTGATTGGAATCAGACAATTTGAAACTCAGAATATTGTATTTCTTTACCCGGTCCTCGAACGCATCATCACTGTCAGATCTACCATGTTGTAATGATGTTTTTACTTCCAGAATTATGTTTTTAAAGTTAATTAGGATTACCATATTTAAATATTTGATTAATTATAATGCTTTGATACAAACTTAAATCTGTGAAAATCAGTTCATCTTAATGGTATTGATTTGAGCAGCCTCAGTTCAGAGAAACATCTATTTTGACTGGATTGGTGAGCTAAAGGCTAGTCAGCCATGTTAACAAAACCATGTTCTTCTGAGAAAAGTAGTTAAGGGAATTCTTCAATAATTTGGACATAATTTTTAAAGTAAATATTTGCTACATTTATTTTATTTATTTATTTATTTATTTATTTCTATAGCACCTTTCATGCCCCAGCGAGCAACACAAAGTGCTTGACAGATTAAAATGACCCATACAACCCACATTCCCTCCCTTTCCCACACATAGAACAATTATGACACTCTCCCCTCCCAGTCCACAACCCATTCCCAGGCACACATGCACATAAAAACCACATTAAACACTATGTTGAGCTCAGATGGCTCCAGTAATGAGAAACACGCCATCAAGTGGGCCCTCTGCCTCGTCAGCTGTAGAACCAGGTCAGCAGCCAACACACCAACCAAGGGCACCTGGGAATGGAGGGTGGCAACCCCCGCCACTGCCCGGGCCCTACCGGGGAGCGCCCGAGCCGCCACCGCCGACCACCGGTCCCAAGGCAGAGGGCTCCACAGAGGAAACACTGGAGGATTAAAATGCGTAGCATATAAAATAACGAGAACTTATATGAATAGTAAAATGACCAATAAAATCTGAATAAAAAACTAAATAAATAATAATCAGTTAAAAGCTGATCTAAAAAGGTGGGTCTGGAGTCTATTCTTAAAAACCTGAACGTTCTCTGCGGTCCTGAGGTCCTCTGGCAGCCCGTTCCAGAGGCGAGGGCCGTAATAACCAAAAGAAGCTTCGCCGTGGGTGTGTGTCCTGACTTTAGGGATGACTAGGAGACGGCTGCCAGAGGAGCGCAGTGACCGCGAGGGTTCATATGGAAAAAGCAGTTCAGAAAGATAAGAAGGGCCAAGACCATTAAGACACTTAAAAACCATTAACAGTATCTTAAAATCGATCCTAAAACATACGGGGAGCCAATGCAGTGATTTTAAAACCGGAGTGATGTGCTCCCGCTTCCTGGTCTTCGTCAGGACACGGGCTGCTGAGTTTTGTAAAAGTTGTTGACCTGAAGTACTCTTCTTGGAAAGACCAGAAAGCAGGGCATTGCAGTAATCAATTCTACTGGTGATAAAAGCATCAGCGTCTCCGTATTGGCCCGAGAGAGAATGGGGCGGACTCTGGCGATGTTTTTGAGATGATAAAAACCTATTTTGGTGACGTTTTTAATGTGAGGGATAAAAGTCAGCTCAGAGTCAAAGATCACGCCCAGATTCTTAACTTTTGAGGAAGGATTAAAAGACAGTGATTGTAATTTGGGTAAAAGTTTCTCTCTCTGGGCCTCAGGACCAATGACTAAAACTTCAGTTTTGCCCTGATTGAGCTGGAGAACGTTTTCTGCCACCCAGGATTTAATGTCTAAAATACAGTTAAAAAGTGCATCCATTGGCTGTGTGTCATCAGGAGACACGGAGATGTACAACTGTGTGTCGTCAGCATAACTGTGGAAATTCACCCCGTGTCTCCTGATGATGCTGCCCAGAGGGAGCATATATTTATACCATACATATTTGTATGGTATAAATAAATCTAATAAACAGACTTTTGTTTTGATAAATTGAAGAAATATCCTAAATAAGTTGCAAAGACAGTTTTACCTTTTAAGGACAATACATTTTCAAAGTGTCTACGTTCTTTCTGTAGCTTCCCAAAGTTTCATCTGAAAGGCTCCAGTCTGCTGACACTGCTTTGGTTCACATCTTGATGGCAGCCGGTGTGTTTGTACTGCTATATCATGGTATTGACATGGTTGTTATGGTTACAATCAGATCACCTCTGCACAAAGGTCCCAGATATGTGCGTAGGGTCAGATTAATGCTCAGTTTTGAATGTGATTGCTATTTTATAAACCTTCACATTGCTATCGAGTTTACATTGTGATTATTAAAATAGAATGTTATGGTTATTTGTAAGAGCAGTAGCTAGCTGCAGCGCTTCTCGGGTCGTTGTAGGAATTTCACGTTCCTGTCAGGATTACTAATTCAAACAAAGATTTATTTTTTTAAGTGCATAAACTGTTATAAAATGTTTGAGAATGGAGTTGTTTTAAGATGGCAGTAATCCACTTTGATCTTGGACTAACTGTTAGCTCATGTCTGATTCTCTAAACTGAGGTTTTTCAAAGAGATATCAACACCAGTATTATTCGTTAATCTTTCTAAGGAAACTCTTCAAATGATTACAGTAAAGTCACTGATTGAAAGAAGTCAGCTGATGCGGTTCAGTCTTCTGAGGAGGATGCCTCCTGATCGCCTCCCTCTGGAGGTTTTCCAGGCACGTCCCACCGGGAGGAGAGGAGACCCCCGAGGCAGACCCAGAACTCTCTGGAGGGATTATCTATTGGGATCCCACTGGGGAGAGGATGTCTGGGTTTCCCTGCTGGACCCGTTACCTCTGCAAACCCACCTTGGATATGCAGTAGAATATATTTAAATTGTTTAAAACTACAACATACAATGCAGCCAGATCTTTTAGCAACTCTTTATATTTTTACTCTTTAGATTTATTATAAAATACTTTTTTTTTTAATGATTTTTCACAGTGCTGAATTAATTACAGCCTACTCTTGTTTCCTTTAAAGGTGGAAAAGGCTACCATTTAAGCAAACACATCTTGACTGCCGTGTCAAATCCTGCAAACGACGGCGAGATCCGCTTCAACGAGGCCCACGCTAAGATCCATGATGTCATGCTGACGACGCTCGGGTCCATGAAGAGGCGTTTCAAGTGTCTGATGCAGCTTGGGTTCACAGATGAAGGCGGCTTGAACAAAAAGTCGAACATCATTAAGGCGTGCAGCGTGCTGCACAACATTGCTAAAAAGTTCTCCGTTCCTCTTCCGCCTGCAGCTGGGACCAATGAGACTCCATATCCAGGGAAGCAGTTGTCAACTCCAGTAGAGGTCAGCACTGAGGCACTAAAAGCCAGACAGGAAATTATTGACAGGAAGTTCTCTGTTTCCAAACAACAGGGTCCACCAAAGAGCAGCAATTCAAAGGAGGACACGTGAGGAGACTAGTTATCTCATTGCATTTCTTATTTTATTTGGAAATGTGTTTTAAATACAAAATCTACTTTTTTCTGTACAAATTAATTTTTTTATATTGCTAATAAAGTCTTAAATATTCTCTGGTTATCTGGAGTGTATTTCCTCACAATAATAATAATAATAATAATAGAACATCAGAGGAGAAGCACAACAATGTAAAAATATCAAAAACTATCCATATACAGTAAAAACGTATATCTATAATCATCTTTACATGAGAATTAGTTTGTTTCTAAGTGCAAAAAGATGGCGTGCAGGGCTGACGCTCACTCAGGTGTTGTGGTTGTGAAACTCTCGGAGGGCAGTGGCGTTGGCGTATATCAAGTCCGAGTTCTCGTAAACGTTTTCTTCCTGCTTCTCGTTTCGCTTCAGGCTGTCCATGATGCACTGGTGCAGGAAAACGTACTGGGACTGAGAAGACATTTACAAAAAGTTAATATTTGAAATGCAGAGTTTCTCATTAGTTGTTTCTATTTTAATACAGCGTGATCAAATGAAGACGGTGACTGGCACTTCCTCGTTTGCAGAACCACTAGAGGAACGACTCGGAGTTTCAGATGATCTGGGTCAAGCACCAGGGAGCAGAAACAAACCCTTGTTGGTGCAAACTGGTTTATGTTGCATCATAAAAAGGAGCTAATGATTTGTAAACGGAGTAGTTAAGTAGTTTTACCTCGGTCTGCACCATGTGAGATCGGTGTTGTCTCATCCTGTGGACAAAGTCATTGATGCCGACTGCTCGTTCTTTCTCCAGCTGCTGAAGCAGGACGTCCAGGGCGATGATAGTCCCCGTCCTCCCAACTCCAGCGCTGACAGAAAGAGACGAGAAGTACTTTACACTTGTTTTTGTTTTATAAATATGCACAATAAAAAGCTGCTAGTGGTTCAGAATCAACCTTTGTCTAACATTCATAAAGAATAACTCATCCATGTCTGAGGTGTTCATTTCCTACAACACTCCTAACAGCAAAAGCTGCAGGCTTTGATACCATTTCTCCCTCAGGTAGCATAAAAGAAAATGTTGCATTTATTAAAACATTTGGAGTACCGTTTGTTATTTTCCATTTAAACAGATTTCTTCATCAAAGTACTCCATAAGAGGTTTGTTGTAGCTTCTCCTGTACCTGCAGTGAACCACAGTTGGAGAATTAGTCCCGTCACTTTCTATGTGCCGCCTCATCAGGCCTCTGAACTGGATCAGGATCTGAGTGCCCTCAGGGACGCCGTGGTCGGGCCAGGCGGTGAAGTGGAAGTGCTTCACTGATCGCTCCTCTGAGTCGTTTCTCTGTCCAATACAAATGATATTAGCAGTTGATTAATGATAAGTCATCTTTGATGAAGAGCAGAAAACATTTCCCCACTATAAATGCAACTCTATATGCCGGTTGCATTCAAACTTTCTTTTTATTTTAAATTGAGTATTTTATGTACATCTTTTAGGGTAAACTCCCTCAGTGTCCAATTGGTCTCCTTTTGCTCAGATGTTAACGTCACCGACAGATCTCCATAGAGGCACGGATTCTGGTCTTCAGGCCAGTAGTGCTCACACTTGGTCTAAGAAAAGAAAACAGAGACAAGTCAAAGTCCTCTATTTTCTATTTTAACTAAAAAAAAAAAAAGAAAATATATTTTCATTTGACACCATAATAACCAAAATAAATCAAAGCATTCAGCAATTCCTTTCAAACCTGGCAACAGAAAACTTCCTTTCTGAAAACGTACCCGTCCTGATTCGATGCAGTTGGTTACCATGACGATGCCTTTCACTCTCTGTTCCCAAATCATCCTCCAGAAGTCCTTGACTGTGTTGGGCAGAGGACCCTGACTGGCAATGTACTCCCTGTTCCTGTTGTAGCCCTAAGAAGAAGAAGTTGGTACATGAATGATAAAAAACCACGCGGGTCAACAAACTCACTCAGATTTCCACAAATACACTGTTCTGCTTTTAAAACTAGATCATTACATTTTTATTATTTCATAATTCAGGCTTTAAATTACACAAGTAACATCATCAGCTATATTTTTTAGATGGTGCTGAATGGTTTAATATATTCACTGAATGGCTGTTAGTTTTATAAACATTTGACTGAAATTATAGTGAAGTGCAGGGCCGGATCTAGCCAGCCCTATTAAGGGGGGCAGGTAGAATATCAGGGGGGCCAGTCTGGACATGCTAAGAATGTTCTGGTCATCACATCCCCCCAATCCCTTAAATGCATCAAAAACTACACCTTCATCATATCAGTTCCTCTATCCATAGATTTATGTTCATATCTGATCCCTACCCTCTGCATTTACCCGGGCTTGGGACGGAACAAGTAGGACACTGGCTGATGCCCTGTTGAGGCTGACCTCATCTGGTTAGGTTTTGTTTTGGGTTTGTGTTTTTTGTTCTTTTTTGTGTTTTTTGTTCTTTTTTGTTTTTTGTTTTGTTTTTTGTTCTTTTTGTGTGTTTTTTGTTCTTTTTTGTGTGTTTTTTTGTTCTTTTTGTGTTTTTTGTTCTTTTTGTGTTTTTTGTTTTGTTTTTTTGTTCTTTTTGTGTTTTTTGTTCTTTTTTGTGTGTTTTTGTTCCTTTTTGGTTTTTTGTTCTTTTTGTGTATTTTGTTTTGTTTTGTTTTTTGTTCTTTTTGTGTTTTTGTTCTTTTTGTGTTTTTTTGTTCATTTGTGTTTTTTGTTCTTTTTTTGGTTTTTTGTTCTATTTGTGTTTTTTGTTCTTTTTGTGTTTTTTGTTTTTTGTTGTGTTTTTTGTTCTTTTTGTGTTTTTTGTTTTTTGTTGTGTTTTTTGTTCTTTTTTTTGTTTTTTTGTTCTTTTTTGTTTTTTTGTTCTTTTTTGGTTTTTTGTTCTTTTTGTGTTTTTTGTTCTTTTTGTGTTTTTTTGTTCTTTTTTGTTTTTTGTTCTTTTTGTGTGTTTTTGTTCTTTTTTGTTTTTTTGTTCTTTTTGTATTTTTTGTATTTTTTGTTCTTTTTGTGTTTTTTTGTTCTTTTTTGGTTTTTTGTTCTTTTTGTGTGTTTTTGTTTTGTTTTTTGTGTTTTTGTTCTTTTTTGTGTGTTTTTTGTTCTTTTTTGTTTTTTTGTTCTTTTTGTGTTTTTTGTTCTTTTTGTATTTTGTATTTTGTTTTTTGTGTTCTTTTTGTGTTTTTGTTCTTTTTGTGTTTTTTTTTGTTCTTTTTTGTGTGTTTTTTGTTCTTTTTTGGGTTTTTTTTTTGTTTTTGTGTGTTCTTTTTGGGGGTTTTTTGTTCTTTTTTGTGTGTATTTTTTGTTCTTTTTATGGTTTTTTGTTCTTTTTTGGTTTTTTGTTTTGTTTTTTTTTTGTTCTTTTTTGTGTTTTTGTTTTTTTGTGTTTGTTGTTCTTTTTTGTGTGTTTTTTGTTCTTTTTTGGTTTTTTGTTTTGTTTTTTTGTGTGTTCTTTTTGTGTTTTTTGTTCTTTTTTGTGTGTATTTTTTTGTTCTTTTTATGGTTTTTTGTTCTTTTTTGTTTGTTTTTTTGTTTTGTTTTGTGTGTTCTTTTTGTGTTTTTTGTTCTTTTTTGTGTGTATTTTTTTGTTCTTTTTATGGTTTTTTTGTTCTTTTTTTGTTCTTTTTGTTCTTTTTTGTTTCTCTTTCTTTCTGTGTCATTCATCAGTAGCTGCTTTGAATGAGGACAAATGGAAGAGAGCGCTCACTCTGACCATTTTTCACTGAAATATTTTAGAAATTTGTTATTTCTGCATGCAATCGCATTGGGGGGGGCAGTCATGGAATTTGGGGGGGCAATGCCCCCCCTTGCCCATGCCTACATCCGGCCTCGGTGAAGTGTTTAAGTGAGTAAAGAGAGCAGAAATCGTCATAAATAAGACAAAGTCCAAGGCAGGGTGTCAGAACGGGGAGGGAACCATGAGAAGGAAGCAAAGAAGAAGAGGAGTGTGGAGGAGGGGCAGACGAGACCAAGAAAGAAAAGAGGAAGTTATACAGTATAAATATAAAACTGAGTTACCACAGGTTGTTTTTTCAGATCACACAACGCATTAGCGTGAGAATGTTTAGGGTCTAACCTTTTAAAGGACATTCACTGAAATACTTGGACATTTTAAGTTTCAACCCTGTACAGTTTTGAGGGGATTTTATTAGACTCTTTTTTTTTTTGCAACTTAAAAAAACATTTATAAATATTATTTCTTTCCTTTGAAACATTCTTTTTAACTTAAAAAAAAATCTGAGTTAGGCTGCAAATCAAAATTTAAAGCATGCAAAGGTAATCAAATATGATCACTTGCACAATAAAATGTAAAGCTAACAAACTGATTCTTATAATGACACATTTTTAGTGAAGGCCTTTAACCAGCAACCATATAAAGGCTGCACTGTTAATAAAAAAGTTAATAAAAAGTTAAGGATTTTTATTACCTTAAGATCAATTTAAATATTTTTACATTATTATCACCATGTGTTAGATTAATACCCTCATTGTTCCAAATTAATTTTTAAAAATGATTTTTTTCTTAGATATTTGTTTTTGGTGTGGTCATCAAAGCTGCCTTTAACTCTGGAGCAGAATCATAGTTCTATAAATATCGGTCTGTTAATGTGTGACTCTTGAATAAAAAGCTTCTGTACATGATCAGTGAGCTGTTAGAATAAATAACATCCATCATAATCTACGATCGAGAGCAGCACAGTGACCCTGTTATAAATCGATGACCCACTGACTCATGGGACCGGCGCCCTGAACTGGATCATTCATGTACAGGAAATAACGACTGAATAAATCCTTTACAAACTATAAATAACAAACAAGAAAATTACATTTAAACAGTAAATGCAAGCAAAAAGCCGGTCCCTGTGAGTAAATCCCATTCTAGTGACACGGTGATACTCACTGGCATGTAATTGGCATTGATGTAGTCTTTGATGTCATCAGGACTTGATGTGATCAGCTTCACCCGACTCCAGTCATCTAGAGTTAGAGAACAAGCCTGTTTACACTGGTAAAGTGACTTGAAACAACCTCAACTAGAACGTGGACAGACAGTAGGAGGATGTACTCACAAGGCAGGATGTTGGTGAAGCGGTTTTTGCTTTTGTTTTCTGGTAGAATAGCTGCTTTACGTGCCTGGTCTGTGCCAACAGGAGCGAGGGCCTGAGTGGGATTAGAAAGTAGTACGCCGCAAAATAAAACAACAGCCTAGAAGTATCAAATTTAAACATTTACTAGAAAAAGAAAGGAAAGACGTTCAGGTAATTGTGTGCACCTCATATTCCTCACTGAAACCTCTGTCCTCATCTGCACTCAGCTGAGAGAAATGGTCTGGAAAATTAGCTTTAGGGATAACTCTGAAAGGAAACAGCACAATATGTCACACGTTTTCACAGCACTGCAGAGAGCGTGCGATTTAAACAGTGATTGTGTCGTTTGTAGATTATTAAGCTTCTACTCACTTCCTCTTCGTTGCAGGTTTTTCAACTCCAGCTATGAATGACTTTTTTCCACTGTGGGAAGTAAACACACAAATTCACAGATTTAAAGCCTTAACAGGTTAAATTAATCTGAAATACGATGAGTTCAGCACCAACCGGATGATATCTGGTCTTTTGAGGAAGATGAACAGGACAATGCAGACCAGGACGAAGAGCAGGACACCAACCACCGACCCTGCAATGACTCCTGCAGGAAAACAGCAAGTCAGTCGTTTATGAGCAGAACAGAGCAGCAGCGTGGTTGTACTCACCTCTGTTATCAGTATAACAGTCAAACTCAGGCAACTCCAATCTGCTTTCACCAGAGAATGAAACTAAAGACACTCGATAGGTTTTAGCAGGCTGAAGTCCACTGACGATAAACTGGTCCCCATTTCCATCGACTGAGTGAGACTGGTCAGTCATCTTGATCTCGATCTTCGTGCACACACCCTCCGATTTATCCCAGGCAATCACAGCAGAATACCCTGAAGCCCAGTTTTTACAGTAACCACTTAACCAAGGAGGGGCTGTGTAATAAAAAATATCCAATCAGATATGGGCAGAACAACAAAGTTAATCAATGACTTGTAAAAACACACACACAAATACCCTTCATATAGTTTGATTAAAAATAAATCACAAATAATAACTTTATGAATAATTAACATAATTTTAATCAAAAGTCTTTAATCAAAATTTATTTCTTATTCAAAATTTGTAAACAATTGTAATATTTGATGAAGATCATTTAAGGAAAAATACATTTCTGCTACCATTTAGTTATTTTGAATGTTGAGCTTGTGATTAATTTGTTAAAAAAAACAAATTGTTGTAGCTCAGGGATATTTTTATGCTGTTAATTTTATGTATAAAATGTATTATGATAAGAGAACACATTAAACTACATTAATTCTGTGTTTTTCTCTCCACCAGTACAGCTCAGTGTATCAACAATACTTCCTTTTATGTAAAGAAATAAAAATATAAACATATTTCAGATCATTTCAGTGGTAAAACAAAAACGTGTTGTTGTAGGAGGGCGTGGTACTTACTGATTGTCACTTTGGGGTTACTTGCACACTGTGAAAGATTTTCGGATGGTGTTTGATATACAAGAGAAATCTCATAGGTTGCACCTGGATAAAGGCCGGTAAACGACACTCCTCCATGACTAACGTGAGGCTGAGATGTATTAGAGGCGGTTGCCATGGTGAACAAACCGTCCACTACTCCTTGGATTGAGGAGTTGGTGACCTGCCAGATTATTTCGTCACATTTTATCTCTGAAACAGATCGGGAAATATTTTCAGTCTCGGTTATTTTTCATACATTTTCCACAATATTTTGAATTTCATAAAAAATTTTTTTTTTTACTCTTGCGGTTTTACAAGATGAGAAAAGCATTTTTTGCAGTTAAAAATATTTCATAAAAGTTTATAAAAATAGAGATGTCAATACATACGTGTTACTAGAAACGCTTCGTAGTCAGTGCTGTTGAGTCCAGAGAACATAGTGGTCACAGAGAATGGATAGTATGAGCCAGGCTTGAGACCTGAGATACTTAATGACACAAAATCTGAACTGTCTGGTTGAACTGACTCATCGGTGTCATTAGTTACAACTCTGTATGTCCAGGATTTATTTGGACTCGTCCACATTAGAGTGGCACTGGTCACATTGCGCCCTGTAATACTGACTGAAGAGACTTGTGGAGGAACTGAGAAAAGAAAAGAGGATGACTGGTGGTTACTAAATGTTTACAAATACAGAAGTTACTATGAGTTACATCTGAGTTCCCTTTGGGATTAATGAAGATAACCTGTGTAAATATAAAATGCAGTTTTCAAATAATGATTTCATTTATTCAGGAAAAAAGCTATGCCAACCAGATGTGAAGAAGTTAATGCCTCTCTTGTTAAATTTTCTGTGAGTAGCTAGATTATTTATAAAGCTGAGTTCAGTTCCACCTGATTACTGCCAGACCTTTAGAATTAAGAAATCACTTCAATAGAACCAAAGTAAGCTAAAAGATCTCAAAAAGCAACACATCATGTCTCAATCTAACAAAATTCAAGCACTAAAGAACCCAGGAGAACATCTAAATATTTATGGACTTCAGCTCAGCATTTAACACACTAAATCCAACCAAACTGTTTCACAAACTACTGAACGTGAATGTTAGCCCTGGAGTCTGTCACTGGATAGACAGCTTTCTCAGGAACAGGACTCAAAGGGTAAAAACCAACAACAATATTTCGTTCCCTCTGTCCCTCAGAACAGGCGCCCCCCAAGGCTGTGTCCTCTCACCCTGACTCTTCTCCATTTATACCAATCAGCTCACAGCTCAGCACAACTCTGTTAGGATTTATAAGTACGCAGATGACACAACAATCATAGGATTCATCACCAACAATCAAGAAACAGAATATCGTGCTCAGATCCACCAAACAGTGACCTGGTGCACGGACCATGATCTTCTATTAAACACATCAAAAACAAAAGAACTCGTCATTGATCTGAGACATCATCCCTCCTCAAAGTCCCCAGTGTACATCAAAGACATGCCCATCTCCACCTCGGACACATTCAAATTTCTTGGAACTCACATCTGCAATATCCTCAAATGGAAAATAAACACAGATCATATCCACAAGAAAGCTCAACAAAGACTCTTCCATCTCAGGCAGTTAAAAAAGTTTAAGGTCCGTCCCCATCGTCTACGCCAGTTTTACACAGGCATCATTGAAAGCATTCTCACATCATCCATTACAGTTTGGTACAGCACACTGGATAAACTCTCCAGAAATAAACTACAAAGAATCATTTCAAAAGCATCAAAAATAATTGGAACATCTCTCCCCTCCCTGGATCTGCTTCATCATAGACGGACACTACAGTGTGCACACAGGATTATTTCTGACACCTCTCACCCAGCACACTCTGCCTTCCAACTACTGCCCTCAGGTAGACGATACAGGTCAATCGCTTCAAGAACAACCCGCTTCAAAAACAGCTTTATCCCAACTGCCGTAAGGATTCTAAATCAGGAGGACCGCTAGGCTGGACTATTCATTTTCTGTACAGTTATGTGTTTGTGTTTTGGTGTTATATATGTATTGTTGGAACCTGCTTTGTGTACTGGCAACAAATTCCACCAGCTTGCTGCGTGGTCATTAAAGTAATCTAATCTAATCTAAAAGTCTCCCTTGGTTAAGGTCAGAGGTCAACATTCAACAAGAAGGTAGATTTTTTAAAATGGCATCATGGGAGATTCACTCTGCTGACCAAAAACAACATCTCATATTTACCCATCTGGATGATCCCCAAGATTTTTGAGAAAACATTCTGACAAAATTGTAACTTTCTGTAAGGTGTGTCCATCATCCTCCCAACAGTCAGACACGGTGGTGGTAGTGTGATGGTCACACAGGACCTGGACCACTTGATGTAACCATGAATTCTGCTGACTACTAGAAAATCCTGATGTCTGACCTTTGACCTTAAACAGGATGTTCATGTTGGAAAACCCTCCAATGTGGCTGAATTGAAACAAAAAGGGAGGGACAAAATTCCTCCACAGTGACATTACTAGCTATCACAAACACCAGATCACAGTTGTCACCACCAAGACTGTTACAACAGCTACGACGTTTAGGGGTCGAATCCCTCCCCCCCGATTTGAAACTACACTTTGTATTAACTCAGGTTATCTTTGTATGACATTGAAATTCCTTTTAAATCCCAAAAATGTACATGAATTTGTTTTATTGTGAGCTTTAACTTAAAAATGTATGAAGAAAAAAGTAAATCAGATTAGCATCCCTGATTTGATGATGTGGTGGACCATGTACCAGAATAAGATATCTCACCAGTAAACGCAGTGACGTTAGTCCCACTGCTGTTGACGTTTTCAAACACAGCAAAGAGACTGAAGTTATAAGCAGCCCCATGTGTCAGATTTTCAACAGTGTAACTGATGCTCTTCACTTGTTTCTGCTGCAGAGTTATAGTGGTCTCACTCTGCAGCTCTTTGGGGTTCTTAGGAGCTACAGTGTTAAAAAAAAACAGTAAAAATATAATCACAAATATCTTGAACAATGTTTTATTTGTTTAAATTTTAATTTTAATATTTCATTTCAACTCTAAATTAGATGCCAGTTACCAAGTTCATGTTTGCATATTTCATAGAGAAAAATGAATCCTACTAGTAAACGTAGTGGTCGTCTCTCCGCCGTATGTCGAGGCGCTTTCCAGAGGTGAGACCGTGGTTGTTTCCAGATCTTTTGATGGAGTGATGTTGATTTTATTTGCTCCATACTGAAGAATGTAGCTGTGAATTTCATCCTGTTCTGTCCACTCCAGAGTGATGCTGGATTCATTTTGTCCACTTGCTTTGAACTGTGTAGGGTTACGAGGAGCTGGAATATGAAAAAACAGAGAAGATGATTAGAACAAAAACATAAATTCAATTTCCAACCATGACAGGACATGAGCAAGTTCTTGTTTTTAACGGATGAAATGATCAATGACTTTAAATTACTTGATGTTACGTTTGACTCCATTTCATATTTTATCATTGAGGTCCTATAGTAGAAGAAGCACTCATCTACTAATACTTAACGTTTGTAACAAAGCTCCTCTATCATTTAGTCCAATCAGCCCAATTAGTTTCTATTCATCTGTTCACCAGAAAGTGATTTTTTTTTGTCTGTTGCCATATTCCCCATAGTTAGATCAGTGGGTAAAAACTATTTGTAAACAGCCCAGACGTTATCCTGATCTGGCAGCACTCCTTTAGCGTTAGCTTAGCATAAAACACTGTCAGTGAATGGTAACAACTAGCATTGTGAGAAAAAAGTTATTAAAACTCATTCAGTAGTGATCAGTGTTGGGGAGTGAATACATGTATTTAGAATACTAATGTATTCAGTTACAGTTACTATTTTTAAACATGGTATTCAGAATACAGTTACTTTCGTTATACCATTGGAATACTTGTGTTTTCCACTTTCCTCCAGAAAGATGAATAAATTAATTTCGGGCAGTGTGTCTTCATGTTGTGTAGGTTATCTATTCCATAATTCCCTAAACAACGTGCAGCAACCCTACCAAAACACAGGGTACACTTTTGACTAGCTGGCATAGCAAGGTAGCAACAGGTATAGCAGCAGGTAGCAACCTAGTAGCCTCGTATGGATTCAGACCAAAAGGTGGAGTGGTTGGAGCCGATTTAACCTACAAGCAGTGGAGGAATAAATGCATTCACGTCCTGGAAATTCAAGCTAACTTTCACTCTGAAAAAGGAGCGGGGCGAGCGAAATATGACGGTTCAGTGTACTGCTAGTTGCGTCCAAAGACTCAAGGTCTAATCTGAAGAAACACCTTCTTTCTAGTTTTGCTTCCTTAGTGCTTTATTTAACAGCCTGTATCCTGTTAGTTCTGTCATTTCTCACATTTAGTGTCGGTGTTGTATCTGAAATGACGTTAGCTTGATGATGTTGTTGTGGTTTCCCACAAATGTGGGTTTCATGTTAAGAGCTTTCCATCTGGAGTGCAATGAACATCACTTATTACAATAAACTTAAATTGTGTTTTATAGGGGAAGTATTCCAAGTATTCCAAGTATTTAGAATACAGTACCAGGATTAAGCAAAGTAACGGAATACAGTACAAAATACATTTTAAAACAGGTATTCTGTATTCTGTAACTAAATACATACATCCATCCATCTTCTGTAGCCGCTTAGTCCTCCACAGAGGGTCGCGGGGGAGCTGGTGCCTATCCCCAGCGGTCAAGGGGCGAGAGGCGGGGGACACCCTGGACGGGTCAGGTAACTAAATACATTTACAAAGTATTCTCCCCAACACTGGTAGTGATACTAATGATGCTAATTCTGCTTAGTGACCTCAATAAACATATCGACTGCAAGTGAAAATAAAAAGAAACACAAAGAAATTACAGGTACTATTTTAAACTCGGGACTGCTTTATGACAAAGAGCAGCTGTAAGCCTCCGCTGAACGGCACAAGGACATAACACAGCTAACTTATCTAACTATGAGGAATAGCAATAAACAAAAAATCACTTTCTGGTGGAGTATCCCTTTAAAGACAAAAAACACTATGCTGAAAGTCAACCAATGAAAATCAGACATTGGTTTTCAATTGTGCTTCAACAGAATCATTAAGAAATAATGAAACTGTCTGTGAGCAGTGCTAATACTCCTCATATTAAAGGTGCTATAGGTAAGCTGCAAAACAAATTAGCTTAAAACATGTTTTCATGCCTCTTAACAACATTCCAACATATAGTGTGGCAATATAAAAGATATATATATTTTAGAAAAAAACCTCTTTTCATATCTGTTTGAAAAGTTCTTTATCTAGATTTTTAATCCCCTTCCACAAATGTTCAACCTGATGTAGGTCAGAAGGCCATATTTCACTGTTTAGTTCTGATCCATTGGGTGTGTTTAGCTCATTACTCTGTTGGTTGACCCATGGCCTGCGACTGAGACCAAGCTTTTTGACCGTTTCTGTCCAGAGTGTTTTTATAGTTTTGATATTTTTGGACCCTGAACAGATTCGACACCTTGTACCAGATGCAGTGTTTTTGCCCCTAAATAGATCCTCCTTCATGTTTTTTTGTCTCTACATTTCATTTTTGCATCTGTGAGCATCGAGCTGATGTAATTTTCCAAAAACCTCAAGTGTTGTCTCATCTGTCTGAAGGACCTTCTCCCAGAAGCTTTGTGGCTACATGCCTCTATATAATTTTTAAAAATCATCTTACAGTGACTGCTGAGATATTTGCTCCACTGCTTTTAATATTTCTAAACACAGCAAAAAGCCTGAAATTGAATCTAGTGGCACTTTCCAGACCTCATGAAGTCTGGATTATGTGCTGTTTTATGATTTATGAGAAGCTAGAATTTATAAAATTATTTTTTTAATGTTCCCAAAAATATGCTTCTTTTTTTTTTAAAGAAGATGTCATTGAACTATTCTTGGCTCATTCTGTGGAACAAATCCAGAGGAAATACATCTTACCCGTCACTGCAAACAGCTGTTTTCCTCTGCTTCTGGCATATTCAAAGGCAGTGAAGAGAGTGACATTATACACACCGGCACTGTGCAGACCTGTAATTGTGTGTGTTACGTTTTCACTCTCTGACAAAGGAACGTTGCTCTCATTTCCATTGACATTAAGAGTATAGTTGTGGGTGCCAATCACTCGTGTCCACTGCAGAGTTACGCTGGTCTCATTTTGTTCCTCTTGTCTGAACTCGTCAGGGTCAAGAGGAGCTGGAAAAAGAAGAAGATAATAACAAACCAACCATTCATGAATCACATTTGAATTCATACACAATACACTATTATTGTAGTAGTGTGTTCTTTTTTTTTTAACCCTCAGGCTTCATTCTAATACTCTTGAGTCGTTAGTGGACAAAAATGTCCGCTCGTAAAAGTGGCTATAAAAATGTATAATTCTTTTTTTTTTTCATAAATCTGTTAAACAACTTCAGCCCTGCTCAAACATATAAAAACTTCAATCATTTTGAGGATTTTAACTCTTGAAATGCCAGTTTGAATACTCAAAGTCATCGATGTAATTTATAAAAAAAAAACAAAAACAAAACATGAGTTATTTTCTAAAAAAAATAATTTTTGTGCATGAGGCATTTATTACAAATCAGTCATGGTTATGTCATAAAATATCTAAAATTTTGAATTTTTTGCATTTATAGTTTTTGCATAGCGACAGATTTAAAATTGACTACCCTCTTGCGGACAAAAATGTCCACATCTAAAACTGCTTTAAAAATGGTCTAGATTAATATTTTTTTCTGCTTTTTGGGCTTAAATCTTGTGAATAACTTAAGTTCTGATCAAAACAATCAAATATTGAATAATTATCTAAATTTTAACCCTTTATATGCCAGCTTGATATCTTAATATCACAGAATGCATGATTATTTTTTGCAGAGGCAACAGGATCAAAAACTGTGGTTTGCATTGAAGTCAATGGGACGTTTTTGTCCTTGAGAGGCACAAGAGGGAGGGAAGTTTTAAATCTGTTGCTACACAAAAACTAATAAAGCATAAAATTTGATATTTTATCACATTCTTGACATCTCCAAGGCTGATTTAGAAAAATATATTTCAGTCACCCAGAATATGTTTTATGTAAAATATCTCCTCTTTTGTCTGCTTTTTTCATGAAAAAAATGAGCATCACACAATCAAGCTGGCATATAAAGGGTTAAAATGTAGATAATTATTCAATATTTGATTGTTTTAATCAGAACTGAAGTTGATCACAAGATTTAAGCCCAAAAAGTAGAAAAAAAATATTAATCTAGACCATTTTTAAAGCAGTTTTAGAAGTGGGCATTTTTGTCCGTAAGAGGGTAGTAAATGTTAAATCTGTCGTTATGCAAAAACTATAAATGCAAAAAAATCAAAATTTTAGATATTTCATGACATCACCATGACTGATTTGTAATAAATGCCCCGTGCACAAAAAATTATTTTTTTAGAAAATAACTCATGTTTTGTGTTTTTTTCATAAATTACATCGATGACTTTGAGTATTCAAACTGGCATTTCAAGAGTTAAAATCCTCAAAATGATTGAAGTTTTTATATGTTTGAGCAGGGCTGAAGTTGTTTAACAGATCTATGAAAAAAAAGCAACAAAAAAATATAATGTATACATTTTTTATAGGTACTTTTACGAACGGACGTTTTTGTCCACTAAAGACTCAAGAGTATGGTGTTTTTTTTTCCATAGTGTTCCTTTGATCTATTTTCAAATTTCAAAATTGAATTTCAAAATTTGTCAAGAGAGGGGTTTTGCGACAAAAATTTGTACCGTTTGCACAAACGGTCTCAAAATGGCGTGAAGACGAACATGGAAAAACTGCCCAAACGGACAAAAATGTCCTCAATGAATCCTGAGGGTTAATAGAATTAAGTTCAAGCCTCATACACAACTAGTTCAAATGATTTAGCTTTAGGAGGCAGGGGTCAAATAACTTAGGAGATGACTGTAATTTTGTGTGTAAACCATTAAATCCTGACTAATGCTGTGGATTTACTGTACTGTACATAATACTAAAATAGAATAAATCTTACCAGTAACTGCTGTTAGGTATATCCCGCTGCTTCTGACATTTTCAAACACAGTGAAGAGGGTGAAGCTGTACGTAGAGGTACTATTCAGACCTGAGACCACGTACGACACAAGTTTGTTTGATGAAGTAATGTAATTGTCAAATCCACTGACGATAAGAATATAATTTTGGAAGTCATCAACTTGTGTCCATTCCAGAGTGATGCTGGTCTCATTTTGTCCAGCTGCACTGAAACTTCCTGGGTTAAGAGGAGCTAAAAACAAACAGAAAAAATGAGCGATACACACGTTTAAATTTTATTAATCTAATTTTCAACGCATAAAAAAACCAAGTAGGATGAATAAACATCTGTCAGAATAAGTCATAATAATAAAGTTAGATTTGGGTAATATTTGGTTGATTGTGTTAAAAAACAGAAGATTTAGGAGAGTAAACTTTAAAACGTGAAAATTGGATTTTTGAACATGCGTTGACAGTTTTATGAAGTAATGTCTTTTAGGAAATATGGTTACTATCTGTTACGAAATGTTAACCTGATAAATTACAAGCCACAAGCTACCAAACAAAGTTTTTTGCATCAGGAACATGAAGTCATTTCTGAATTAAGACATTATTATTGTGTTTTTAACACTTTAAAGCAAGAAGAAAACAGAATATGTTTTAGGTTTTTATTTTTAGTTGTTACTATTTTTATTCCTTTAAGGCATAAGAAAGAATGTAATGTATGGTAATAATGTTTAACTTTTTACTCAAACGTCCTTGTACTTAGTTTTTTTTTTTTGTTAAATTACAATAAAAAACAGACAAAAATGTGCATTATCAGCTGGTTTACCTGCAGAGCAAAGGGTTAAAAATAAATAAGAACTTGTTCTCTTTGTGTTATTTGAGGTCTGAACACTGTTTTAGTTGTTTTGACAGCTTGTTTTTAGTTAATACATAAACTATTCTTTTTAAACGCCCAGAATGAATTAAATTACGTTTAACAGTTCAAAATGTTTCAGATATGTTCTGTTTCCTGTAAACTCAACACATCTAGCCACACATTAACATTTACAGACCTGTGACAGCAGAAAACGAGTTTCCAGTGCTGCTGATTCCTTCCAACACAGTGAAAAGAATGAAATCGTATTTCGTCCCAGCAGTCAGATTAGAGACCACATAGTGGACTAAGGGATCTCCACTAGTGCCATTGATTTCCTCCTCAAGATTTTTATACGTCAGCTTGTATGTTGTGATGTTATTAACTATCATCCACTGGAGAGTTATACTGGTTTCATTCTGTGATTTCACTGTTACATTCCTAACATCAGGAGGAGGAAGAGGAGTAGTAGGAGCTGTGAAACAAACAGTAGACACTGATAAGAATCGTTTATAATCTACAGTCACATCAGGGCGAGTGACAGCTCATACTAACGAGGGGTTGTTGTTGTTAGTTGTGTTGCAGTTGTTACTGAAGTTTCTGTCGATGAATCATTATTCTTATCCACTGAAGACGTTGTTGGATTTATTGTTGATGTAGTGACGCCGTCTCTTGCAGCCTAAAAACAGAATAAAGAGTGTCCCGCGACAATATCATTTCTGTTTACTTGCCATCCATTTTTAAACAAATATCAAACCAGAGTTGAATATATGATATTGTTTAACTGCACTCTGCTTTACAGTAGGACTTCTATCCAGTGGTTTCAGATCAGTGAGGTACTTAGACACCGATGGGCAGGAACTTTGAGAAATCAGCAGAGGATGTCAAACGCAAATAAGAGCCTGTGAATTATTTTAGTATACAGGAAGTCTTGTAGTCAAAAAGTACTTCTGTTTTTGCTTTTTTAATCACACTTAAATTCTTTCTTATCAGTGAACAAATATCAGTATCAGACAACCTGAGCAAACACAAAATGCAGTTTTCAAATCAGGATTTTATTTATTAAGCAAATTTTTTAAAATATTCTATGTGAAAAAGTAATTTCCCCCTGAACCCCAGACCCTCACTGACTGCTGGACTGATGTTCCTTTTCTAAAATGCACCGTTAGTTTAACACCAGATATAAAGAGGCACACATTTTTGAAAAGTTCCTCTTTTGTCATGTCAGACAGACAACAGAAGATTTTCCCATTTCCCCCTTGGGAACCATCGAAATGTTTGTTGGTAAATGTGAAATGGGCCTTTACTGTATGTTAGTTTTAGCTCCAGCAGATGACATTTTTAGATGTTGCTCTGGGTTCTTTCAGTCTTTAATTTCTTTGGAGCATACTGTTTTGCTTTTTGAGATCTTTTAGCCTACATCATGCTGTCAGGCAGGTTCTATTGAAGTGATTTCTTAATTCTAACCAGGATCTGGCGAGTGAAACTGAGCTCAGCACAGTTATTTCATCATTTAACACAGAAGTGATAACTTTCATAGGACCAGGTTGGTTTGTCATCCTCATTTGGAAATTGCAGTTTGTATTTGGTTATCAAATTTGTTTAACAAACAAGCAAAACCTGAATAAATCTGTAGGGAGGTAAAAACCCTTTACAGCTCTACTGTTTAAGGTTCAACTGCACTTTGCTTTAAGGGTGTGGATATTTAATTTAAATGGTTTCAGATCAGGGAAGTATTTTTGACACAGATGGGCAGGAAACTTGAGAAATCATCAGAGAATGTCGAATGCAAATTAGAACCTGTAAATTACAGCCTGTGTGCTGTATAATACAGAGAGCAGCAAACAAAAAGATGAACTTAGATACAACTGTAACCACTGTCTGTTTGAACAGAGAGCAAGTGCATGCCGCTAAGTAATTAAGTATAATTGTTAGCCTTGATAACTGAATTGTTACATGGAGAAATGCCAGATATATAAACTACAATAAAGATGCAAATGTAAAAAATTTGCTGACTTCTTTGCTTCACATATTCATACTTTTGCTTCTTTGAGGAAGCAAGTAAAAATAGACAACTGTGGCTGAAAAAGAAAGAAATCATATTTCACAATCTGGGAATCTCCAGTCTTCTTCTTGTACAGAAATTGCTGCTTTCAGTCCTTTCTGATATTTCATTAAGTGTCCTTCAGCTGTTTGAACGTCAGTAAGACGACTTTCATGCACAGAGTCTAAACTGTGGTTTCCTTGTGTTGGACAAGAACCTTTGGACCACAGCTATACTTTCGTTTTATTAATCTGATCATCATCGAAGATAAAAAATTAAAAAAACTTACCCAAAGTAGATTTAAGAAGACAAACAATAGCAGGTGGTTTGAGGTGGGTTTGAAGAATAAAAACCTCATCTTCACTGTCAGTCATTAACTTACAGACATACTAGGAACATGCAGAGACACCTTGCTGTCCAAAGTGTTTTCAGTTCTGCCACTGGTGTGTTGACATAAACAACTAATTTCCTGAGCTAGGTCCAGTATTTTAATCCTCTGGTGTTGACTTTTAATTCCTAACCAGGTCCTCCTTCCGTAACCTCTGGTCTCTTCTCTTATTCCCTAAGTGACTAAGTAAATAACTGCTTCTCCTTTTTGGACTTGTACAAGCAGAGAGACCTTTGCCCCGCCTGCTACTTCCTTATTAACGGTTATTGTGTGCCGCTTGTCAAAGTACATCAGTCAAGTGAATTTGCCTGTTTTAAATGTTTATTGGCTAATTGTTTTATACCTGCTGTAACTGCCTGCATCGTGTAGCTGGCTGTGTCGTTTTACCGCAAGTAAATCAAAACAGGCAGATTTTTAAAACGCATTATAATAACAAAGAATAATTTTTCATCATGTAATATAAAGTAGATTTTTTTTTAATTATAATTCCAATGGTTGTGAGTCTGGGCTGATTTTACTGAAGACTAGTTCCTCTGTTTTTTAACTGCTTCTGAACAATGTGATGTTTATAGCTTCTTTGTAGTTGGGACCTATAAGGAACTAAAAAACATTATATGATAAACAGAACACAAGTCACTACTGTTTATTGTATGGTTTTATGAGTTATGCTCAATAAAACTTAAATCTCCCAGAATTTGTTTTTTAATTGTTGCTAGCTGAAGGGACATGAAGGAGGAAGTACCATTCATAAATGATAGTATTTTCCTCATCTTTTTTATATTTTACACTGCTGAACAGAACCAGAACAATCGTGTTTGATATGGAGCCTAAGGCTTTATGCACAAGGCATCTTTACTCAACATTTAAGTTAAATTATAATAATATAGGGGTTCACTAATTGCACATTTCTTTCTTTTTCCTAATCCTTATACGTACATGCTTCAAGCATCTCTTATTATCTTTAATATATTGTCACATCCAGAATTTCAACATTTTTAAATAGAATGGTGATCAGAATTAGACAATATTCAGCATAATCAGTTGATCAGTCTGGAGCCAAAGAATTAGATTTTTTTTTTCCAGTTTGTGAATGCACCATTTTCAAGCAGAACTGAAAAATCCTAAATGTTCCATGAACTCACAAGGACGAATTTACTCTGGCTATAACCGCTTTAACTTCCACAATCTTAATTTTTAAATCAATCCAACTTTTTTTAAAGAAAGCATTTTGTTTGATATTCCAGCCAGAACCAGTGGATCTTTACTTTAAATCCTGGATCAGAAGCTGCATCACAAATAGGGTTTATAGTAGGGATGGGTATCGGTATTGGTTTTTCGATAATATCGGCCAATATTGGCAATATCGGTAAATATCGGTATCGGTTTTTGTAATGATGACACACATAATTTTTAGACACCGTGCACATATTATACATCAAACTGTTCAGCTACTTCTCCTCTCTCCTAAAATGTCAAAATATAACAAATCTGATGTTTAGTTTTAGAGATACTTTTCATTTATTTGGCACACCTTGCAATAAATACTGTGGTTTGTCTTTTTTTAAATGAGGGCTACCACGCTTATATCGGTATCGGTTTATATTGGTATCGGAAATTAAGAGTTAGACAATATCGGATATTGGTGAAAAAGCCAATATCGCTATCCCTAAACTAAAATCCCTGTATATTTTTTATACAGGCTTTTATATGCCTTGCCATATTTTATTACTCTGTTTTTTGGAGATTCATTCTGAGAAAACATCAGGCAAATTAAAAAAATTGCACATCTGAATTGGCTGAGTGATGACAGAGAAGACTGTGAACATTTAGTAAAACATGTCTTTACAGCTGAAGGCAACATGATGTCCTGTTTGTTGAAGTAAATTAAATAATCAGGTAACAGAGTATGATAATATTCTGATTTGATAATAAGATGATTTCCAGAGCTACATTGGAGCTTAATTTGAGTCACAGATAGTATGATGTCAAATTATGGGATCTTAATCTTTGATATGTGTAAAGAGTTTCATTGCCAGTATAAATACACTGAAAACTGCTTTATAATTCGTTATTCAGGAAGTTTTTGATATCGTGTCTACAGGATTTTAACAAAGTAAAGCAGCAGCCATGAGTTAAAAACAAGAGGAACAAATATAACCAAATAACTTGTTTTATTTTTGTTTGTTTACAGATCTAGGGGGATACTTTTTCATGCTCACAGAAACTACCATAAATAAATATACAGCATCAAACTATACAAATACAGTTATTAAAACTCTATTTGCTGTCAGTAGCAAGTTAGAATGTGTTTACTGATCATGGTGGGATTGGAGGCTTTAACCTTTTTTGTTAATTTGAAAAAAAAAAACATTTATATAGCAGGTGCTTATGTTTAATAGGTTTAAATAGGAGAAGTGGAACGCAGCCGCATTAATACACCTGCGTTTGATGAAACACCTGAACCGAATCAGCCTGAAAACACTGCGACTACAACAACGAGCAGTAGAGGGCGCTAGTGTCTAGCCTACTGTAGCGTTTAAAAGGAGAAGAAGTCTCGTGTTTTGGTATTATCAAATCGACTGGAGGGGCTAAAGTGTGCTACAGGTAAGTTCACAAACAAAACAGTAGACTTAATGAAATTTGAGGTTTATCAGAGACACTTTTTTAAAATATTACATTATGCGAAACTAAAAGGAAAGCTAGCGATTGTTTTTTGTGTTTTAGCTTATCAGTTTTGCGTGTTAGCATTAGCGTGTTAGCATAATACAGCTACGAAAACAAAGGCATGTTTTACGTTTTGTGTTGGAAAAGCTCAATTGATTTGGTGACGCTGCCGTCACTATGCTGTGTAAAACTTTTAGGGCATCGTGGTATTAAAACGAGCAACAATAGCTGTTTGTGTGCAAATTAGCCTAACCTTTAACCACTGAGATATGACCTAAACTTGTTATCAACTCTTAACACATGATTGCAGGGCTGGTCTTCTCCTGAGCTCTTAAATACTGGTGCTGCTAAAGCTGACTGGCAGATACGTGCAGGCTCCAGACCGAGGCAGACAAAGGCTTTTGCTAAGTTGAATATCTTGAGGATAAAGGTAAGAAATTGGGTTTTCTATAACTAAATTGGGGGTTTTGTGTTAGGATGACTGCTCAAATCTCATAGGTTGTCTAGACATTAACAGTTATGTTTCTGTGTTTTTAAGAAAATGCAGTCTGCAGTAAAACAAAACTTTCATCAGGAGACCGAAGGAGACATCAACAAACTCATCAATCTGAAGCTCAATGCTTCCTACACCTACCTTGCTCTGGTATATTTTTCCATTGAGAAATGACAATTAACACCATTATTTGTACAAAATAGTCCATGTATTTCTGAAGTTGGCACACTAATCACTAGATACTTCTTTTCCTTGTATTTTTTTTTTCAGGGCATGTACTTTGACAGGGATGATGTTGCTTTGCCACACTTTTCCCGATTTTTCCTGGAACGCTCAGAGAAGGAGCAGGAACAGGCTGAGAAGCTGCTGACGTATCAGAACATGAGAGGAGGACGTATTTTGCTTCAGACTATTGCTGTATGTCTCAAACTGTAATGTAAACATTTGTTTTTTATGGTTGGATAGTGGTCAAAATATGAACTTTGTGTTGTAGAAACCAAGTAGAGAGGATTGGAGGGGAGGTCTGGATGCACTGACCTTTTCCCTGGAATACCAGAAGTCCCTTAACACGTGCATCCTTGACGTGCACCGCAGAGCTGATGGCCACAAAGACCCACATGTAAGTCTACTCTTTTTAACTATTCTAAAATTGTAAATGCTTAACTTATTGTTAACTACTTACCTGACCATCTTTTTATGTAAAACTTTTGTTTGTGGTTTTTTGTTTTTAGCTGTGCAACTTCCTCGATCAGGACTTTCTTGTTGACAGCCATGACACCATCAAGAAACTGGGAGATTACGTCCACAGTCTGGGCCGCCTCACTGCGTCCGAGACCAATGGTTCCATGGGAGAGTACCTGTTTGACAGACACACTCTGTAAACTTTGTGCCATATTTGGGAGGCAAGAGGTCAACGATGCATTAGTTTCTGTTAAAACTTGACAGGTTTTGCACTGTTAACCTCAGACACACATTTTTGTACCCAAAAAATGCAAGAAAAGGTCAAAACAAGCTAGCTTAAATACCTCATTTTGTAAGAAATGGAGCAATGTTCTCTATAAAACTGGACATTTTCTAATGTAGTACTGTGAAACTTTCATGGATTCTAATGTCATGCATTCCAGTGTCATATGCTTTCACAATATCCCAAGTTTCTACCAATGAGTATATGCAAACCATTTTGAGAAGTTGTTGAGATTAAGATTTGAAATATTAAAATATTCAATAAAATTTAACACTGGCAGCAACTGTTTGTTTTCTTTCAGTCTGGCCACAAGCTGTGTCATGTCTGCACCTATAGGATATTTTTGCTAACTCGCTGTGTGAGGTCAGAGTTAAACATTGATTTGGTAGCTAAAATGGCGCAGCTACCTGTAAAGATTTAGGTGCAGATGTATGTTACCAGTTTATCAGTTTTTCTTGTTGCCTTTAAGCTAAAATTTAATGGGGATTTTAACGATTTTTTTTCTAAAGATCTGGTCATTTGCTCAAAAAACAAACTGCTTAAGGCATGAATAATTCATAGGCGTTTGGAAAACGTAATCAAGGCTTTTGCATCCAAAGGTATAAAATATCTACATTCAATCCTGTAAAGTTTAATGTTTTCTGTTCCATTTTTGGAATACTCTTATGTAAGGCTGCTCCATGTTGGCTTGGCTCTTGGGAACTCCAAATGTTGTGTAAATGCATGGTAACATGTTGTGTAAATGCATGGTAACATGCTTGGGGATTATAGTTTAATGCTCTTAGTAGTGTGTGCAGCGCTGTACAATAAGATGGAGACGATGGGAGTGACCACTCTGACTCAAAAGTTGTTGCTAGACTGGCAGCTCGAACAGCTATATGGAGGGGATTAGGGGAGGGCTGGAAGCACCACACAATCTCTTCACTGATGGGTGAACACAACCACCTCTGCAATGAATCCCACAAATGATTCTCTTTTAAACAAGAAAATGAAATGTCAATTTTAAAATGGTGCATAAGTGAAGTAAAAGAGGCTGCTGTTAGTTTTGTTCTTTGAGATATAAAGCAACAGATGTGTTGTCAGCCTTCTAATATCAGGAGGAGGGGAAGAGGGGGGATTAAACCACAACACAGCTCTAGTGATTTGCCAGAGCTTTGATGGAAAGGGTTTCAGGAAGCCTGTCGGTCACAGGCGGCGGCGTACCAAAGGACCGATAGGTGTGTGTGTGTGTGTGAGGGCTAAGAAACGAGCCAAGAAACACATTTAGCTCTAAAAACATCAAAAGCTCTTTTATCAAGGGGGAACTAAGAGAACCCATCAACAGGTAGGACAAAACATCACATTTCATAAGATTGTCTTGATCAAAGAGAACCTCTTAAATTAATTTCATAATTATGTTTAATGTTACTTTATTTATGAACCTGAAGAAATCAATGACCATTTAATATTTATTTAAATGAGAATTTTAATTTTTATTTCAGTCAGCATCTCACATTAACAAAGAAATTCAACTGAACATTCCTGGTGAATGCATTTTTGAAAGATCACATTTTACTGCTCATTTAATCGACTTGTTTGAAAGTAAACTGTCTTACACGTTTATTTAAATTTTTTTGTCATTAGAAAATGAATATTAAGACCTGTTTATAGTTTTAAAAAAACACTTTAAGTAAATTATTTTAACCTCCAAACAAGTTTGTCTGTTTAAACTCTGGCTGTAGTTTGGTGGGGTTTCTTTCCAGAAGAAGAGAGAGGTGGAAATTGCAGCAGCAGAATATTAAATGAAGAACTTCTATTTATTAAAGCAATGAGAATCTGTGGTTTTTGGATTAGCAGAGTTTAATCCAGCCTCTAGCAGAAACCATGATGAGAGAAAAATGGGGCTGAGATGAACGTGGGAGTGAAAGCGTGGGTTATGGGATGGAGGCGATGACAGAGTATGAGTGTAACAGAGGGATTAAGGTCAGCCATGTTGAGCATCTGGCTTAGAGATGTCCTATGCTCCTGGACTGTACAGCCACACATGATCACAGGGATTACACAGCATACATGTAAAAATGTGTCGTCTCTGGCTGAACGAGCCAACTAGACGGAGAGCGTTAACTCACTCTGTTTTGACAGCTGACATGAGGCTCGTCAGCGGTGGGGGTCGAGTTCGAAGGGCCGCTGAGCCACCAGAACCAGAATCTGAGGAAACAACGGAGACGGCTCATCATGAACACACTCATCACGAGCACACTCATCCAGAACACCACCACGAGCACACACACACAGAGCACCACCCGGGCCACGACTACGACCACATGAAGGAGAAGTTCATGAATGAACTGTCTCATCTGCCAAGTAAGATTTATAGAAACATGACAGCAAATTTGATGATGGATTAATCATTTTGTCAACAAAAGGTGTATTTTTGTAGAAATTTTTTAGTTTAAATAGAGGGATTTGAGGGAAATGTATACATTTTTGTACATATACTCATTTCAAAGATATGCAAACTCATAGCTTTCTCTTTACATGAACCGCTTCAACATTCAGTCAAAAAATCAAGATGAAAACAAGCAATTCAGCAGAAACTGCTTAAAGCACTTAATGATGAACCTCTCCTACTGTGACTTCACTGGTGGCTGTGGTTATACTGGGCCACTCCCAGCTTGGAGAGTGTTATTATCTGATTGAGTAAATGGGTGGTAACAGACTGAACACATGCAAAGTGTCCAGAGATAAGTGACTGCCTCAACAGTTTTAAATTGAGATGGAAGCTTCCAGTGAAGTTTTACAGTTTTGCAAGGAAATTAAATATTTTGCTAATAATAAAATATGCCTCTGATCAACAAAAAGGCTAGGATTTATTATGTAATAAGTCCACTCCTTTCTGATCTGAGGTTTACTGATTCGCTTGTCTTTTGCAGTTCCCATGTGGGCAGTGGGAGCCATCGTCGTGGTGGTCCTTGTTTTAGTGGCGTGCTTCATCTTCTGCCTTTTCAAAAAGTGTTTTGGGAAAAAGAAAAAGCCGAAAAAAGTGAGGGAAAGAAAAGCAGGCCGTCGCAGGAAAGAAAAAGAAGGCGAAGGGGAGATTGGAGAGAAGGTGAGCTGGTACCTGTAAGTCTTACCTTATCGGGAGTTTCAGGACGAGGTTCCATCGCTGGATGTTTAATCTTGTAGGAAGGGGAGGTGAAAAAGGAAGGGCAGCAGGAGGAGAAAGAGCAGGAGAAGTTGGGTAGGCTGGAGTTCTCCTTGGACTACAACTTCACAGATTCTCAGGCAAGACCTTCCCAAAGACAAATCCATTAAAGGCTGTCACATTAATCACAGAGACTCAAAAACAAATCATACATGTCCCTCAATGTTTGACCGTCTTCCTCTTTCTCCTGAAGCTCATAGTGGGCATCCTCCAGGCTCAGGACCTTGCTGCTATGGACATGGGGGGAACTTCTGACCCCTACGTTAAGATCTTTCTGTTGCCAGACAAAAAGAAGAAATATGAGACCAAGGTTCAACGCAAAAACCTGTGCCCTGTTTTCAACGAGACGTTCTTCTTTAAGGTACCTTGAGTTGTCTGAACAATGTAGGATTGTTGATTAGAGTGCTTATCATCCTTTGTGTGTGGCGTGGTTTGATTTATAACTTTGTTGCATGTAAACAAAACAATCTACCTGTTTTCTACCTAAATGAAATAACCTTATTTTTTAGATTCCATATGCAGAGCTGGGTGGGAAGACTTTGGTGCTGCAGGTTTTTGACTTTGATCGTTTCTCCAAGCACGACATGATCGGTGACATAAAGATTCCCATGAACAGTGTTGATTTGGGCCAGCCAATTCATCAATGGAGGGATTTAGAAAGCAGTGAGAAGGAGGAGGTAGTCTCTTTAACATTACTGTCAATTAAATAATCTGTTTAGATCATTTTCATCAATAGATTTTTTTTTGTTCTTGCAGGAAAAACTAGGAGATGTATGTATTTCCCTACGCTATGTACCCACAGCTGGAAAACTGACAGTTAACATCATGGAGGCAAAAAACCTTAAGAAAATGGACGTTGGTGGCTTATCAGGTAATCAAGACTCTATTGTTATTGTTATTATATTTGCTTAATTAAAACAAGAGAAATTGAAAAGGATGCAAACACAAATTGTTTACTCACTTCTTGTTTTTCATCAGATCCATATGTGAAAATCGTCCTGCAACAAAATGGGAAGCGGATTAAAAAGAAGAAGACTACAGTCAAGAAAAACACACTCAATCCTTACTTTAATGAGAGCTTCAGCTTTGAAGTCCCCTTTGAACAAATACAGGTAAGCTTGACCTCATAATAGGTAACAAATACTCAAATCAAGGAGTCTAATTTCATGTTGTTTTGTTTTTTGTCACCCAGAAAGTACAGGTTGTCATCACAGTGTATGACTATGACAAACTTGGGAGTAATGATCCCATTGGAAAGACCTTTATGGGTTACGGAGCGACAGGAGTTGGTCTGCGTCACTGGTCGGACATGCTTGCTAATCCTAGACGTCCAGTTGCTCAGTGGCACACTCTCATGCCGGAAGAAGAGGTGGATGCGGCGCTGAAGGCTAAACCCCGTTAAGAGTTTGATTTGGGAAGTTTTATTGGTGTTAAACCTGGTGGTTCATTATATATATTTTCATTTATATAAAAATACAATTAAACTAGTTTTCACAGTTTGTATGTTGTATGTAAAGTCATGAATAAAGACATCTTTGTACTAATTTGCAGTGAATCCAAATGATTTCAACCCCCTTGGGGACAGGGGAAAGAACTTTAGTTTTTTGTTTTGTCACTAGCTCATATTTTGTGTGTATATGTGCCTATGTAATATACAAGCAGTTTTGATAGTTTTGGCTTCCCTTATTTCCTATTTACCTTCCACTATAAATTAGTATAATTCTGGATAACTTGGAAAATAATCATTTGTAAGTGTGTGTTTTCTTTGTATAACTCCTTATGTATAAAGGAATAATTTAAATAATTACTCGACTATTATGTTTGTTGGCTCTAATTTTATTTTATTGAGCCTTTTTTGTTCATTTTGTTGTGTTTTTGTGTGACAAAGTCCTGTAAAGTGCAAATAAATATAAAATAGACAAATTTACATAACTGTTTTCTTTGCTTTTATATGTTTAATTAGGCTGAATAAAATACTGTTTATCATTTTAGTCCTTGTCGAACCATAAATAAATGCAGACATCACCGATAGAGGGCGCACGTCGCTCTTAAAGTGTTTCCTAGCAACGGAACTCAAACTTTCTGTTGCTTCTTGTCGACTTTTTCGGATGCTGTGAGTGAGGTAAGTTATCAACTCGAATATTACAGTATTTATAATGGAATAATGATGATATATGACCGCAGTTTAGGACAAATTTTATCAGAATACTGAGGTTTCCGTCTCTGGACACTACTACATTAAGCTAACTTATTCATTTAGCCTGTCTCGTGCCTTTAGCGCGTCCACAGGTTATAATTACCGTGCGCTTGTTTATTTTAGCCGTGAGGTAAAACACACAGGTGTGGCTTCGTTTTTACTCTTTTCAGGTGACCTGACAGGATGAGTACTGGACGGCCGTCTGAGGGGGCAGGCTGCTTCACTTGGTGGGGTTTCAGTCCTGCCCGAAATCTGCTCACTATGGGTGAGGAGTGCTCGCGTGCGCGAGGATTTACGAGAATTAACGAGATTTTACGATGATGTGACGTGTTTCTGCGCTGTAGTGAAATACTGATGAACTGTTCTTCAACAATCTAATTTTATATCTCTTTCCTTAAAATCTTTTCTTTTTTCTTACATTTTTTTTCTAATCAGTCCACAACTCCCATGTTTTTGTTGTTCATTAACATTGAATAATGTTAATTAAAATAGTAAACAATAAGGTTCAGTCTATATGTGAAGGAGGTAATACCCCGGGCAGGGCTACATTTACTCCGAATACATTTATAATAAAACTGCATGCATAAAAAACACTATTTTGTCAGAAGTATAATTTTTCTGCATTGAAATTAAAATATTTAAAAATTTTTAATCATAAAATTCAAGTTTTATTTTTATTTTACAGACTTTTATAGGGTTTGTTATATGAGTTTTAATTGATTTTAGCTTTGCACCTAGAATTTTTTATGATCAATCTTTAAATTGTATATTGTAACAATCCAAATATTATTAGTTTGGCTTATTCTTTGCTGAATTTCCCAAAACTGAAACCAAAAAGCAAAATTATTACACTGCCCTCAGTTATTATTATCAAACAACTTAATACATATGATATGAAGGACTCTCCTCAATAACAGTAATAGGACCAAAACACATTTTCAGTTATTAAACACACGAATAAAGGTTTAAATTGGCCCCTGGTGTTAAAGCCAGATTTTTATAGCCCTAGTCCATTAAGTACGATGTTAGTGATGTGTTGGAACTACTTTTTGTCTGTCTGTCTGTCTAGGTCCTGTAAGGGTTGAGGAAGAAATCAATGTTCTACTGGTTGGCAGTGCAGATCCAAGACATATTTTAAAGACCATCTCTGGTTTACAAGACAAACAAAGTCTTCATGTGAGCCATCGTTTGTTAATCAGACTGACCAGAGTTAGAAACAGAAGAGTAACTCTAACATGAGTCATAAAACGTCTCTTTTCTGCTGTGCTGCAGGTATGGGTGATAGAAAGCAACATGGAGGTAGTGGCCAGGCAGCTGCTGCTCCTCTACTTGGCACTTATACCGCAAGGAATCATGGGAATCAATGGTAAGTATGAGCCTGATAAATGATTGATTTAATAGAAGGCAGATGTGTGAGAATCTCATTTCTTTTTTCAGAGAAGACTGAGATTTTCCTGGAGCTGTTTGGGAACAGTGAAATCCGCAGTCAGACATCAGAGACTCTGCGACGAGCTGCATCACAGCTCTGTCTGAGCGTTACTGAGACACTGGAGGCCGCAGCACACACCTGCCTGGATACAACTCTTCTTAAGGTGACAACCTGTTAAACTTTTAGCTCCACAAAATAAATCTAAGTTAATTTTCTAAGTCCTCCTTTTATTTTTGTACAGTTTAAGGAGCGAGATGAACTATGCAGGATATTCAAGCTCTGGACCCAGCCTCCTTCATCAGAGCATCCTGCTCCTATCAGGATGTCCAAAGCCTGGGATTATCGAGTCAGGCAGCATCTCTGCACCCGTTACGACTCCAGAAAGGGCTGTTATGACTGGGACCTCACCATGAAGCTGCATACGAAGGGGGTAATTGAGAAATTCTTTGTATTTTTTAAAAGTTTTGTCAAAACGCTAATTTGCAAATTTGTCAAAGAATGTGTTTTTCTTTTCTAAGTTTGTTGAAGTTGCCTTAAACTGCTTTGTGTGCATGCAGTGTGGCGTCATCAGCAAACAGCAGTATGTGCGATGGAGAGAGCAGGGACTGGCGTTCGACATGAGGGAAGGTATTTACCAGATCACCAATCCAACTTTGCTCTCCTCAAGAGTTTTTAATCAGGTAAGGGACTTTCTGTTTTGCTGCTCTGCTAAGAGATGTAACTGTGAAACTTAAATGAGTGTTTTTCAACAGAGAGGCAACAACGTGTCCATTAGAGGCTACTGGGGAGACATCGTTTCCAGTCCTTATCTCGCGTTTGGCATCGAGTCTGATGACGAGACCCTGCTGAAGACAGAGAACGGACAACACATCAAGGCAAAATAACAAGAGTTTTCTATCATCTTACAGTTCTGCAACAAACTTGTCTGTTTCTTCTCCTGGTCCACAGACAGCCCAGGATGTCTCTTTTGTGAACGTCCAGGCATTGTTCCAGTCCCTGTCCAGTAGACGGGGCTGCCTCGCCACTTCTCAGTCACACTCAGACGCAGAGAAGACGTCCACACAGACTGAGCAGAGCTCTGTCAGTGTTCATGGTAAAAGCTCCTTAAAGTTAGTATGAGATGAGTGAACACAGGATAGAAACCTGGTCCCAAAGCCGAAATCTATTAGACATCCCGTCAATGTGAAGCCAGGAAACAAACAGGTCTATGTTTTTGCCTGTTTGTGTGTCTGTTTAACAAAATATCTTATGAAGCACTGAATGGATTTGAATGAAACTCTCCCCGATTAATTTTTGGAGTCAACCTGATGCAGCTGATTAAACTTAGCCAACACAAAAATGGTAACAACTTAGTCAGATTTACAGACACCGAGACCGGATGTAGGCATGGGCAGGGGGGGGCATTGCCCCCCCAAATTCCATGACTGCCCCCCCAATGCGATTGCATGCAGAAATAACAAATTTCAAAAGTATTTCAGTGAAAAATGGTCAGAGTGAGCGCTCTCTTCCGTTTGTCCTCATTCAAAGTAGCTACTGATGAAAAACACAGAAAGAAAGAGAAACAAAAAACACAAAAAATAACAACAAAAAAACAACAAAAAACACAAAAAGAACAAAAAACAAAACACAAAAAATTACAAAAAACACAAAATGAACAAAAAAAACAAAACAAAAAACACAAAAAAGAACAAAAAACAAAACAAAAATAACACAAAAAATAACAAAAAACACAAAAAGAACCAAACCTAACCAGATGAGGTCAGCCTCATCAGGGCATCACCAGTGTCCTACTTGTTCCGTCCCAAGCCCGGGTAAATGCAGAGGGTAGGGATCAGATATGAACATAAATCTATGGATAGAGGAACTGATATGATGATGATGGTGTAGTTTTTGATGCATTTAAGGGATTGGGGGGGATGTGATGACCAAAACATTCTTAGCATGTCCAGACTGCCCCCCCCCCCCTCCCTGATATTCCACCTGCCCCCCTTAGTGAGGCTGGCTAGATCCGGCCCTGACAGACACTGAGCTTTATTGTAATGTTAATAGCTGAGAGTGATCCCCAACACGTACTCTGATAGCTAACAGATCACACAAGGTCTTATTACACATAGTGATTTTCCTATCATTTTAACCCTAATTTGTCTCTTTTAGACTTGATGCACCTGGACGGAGTCTCTGTCAGTTTCCTTCCTTTGGACTCGCTTCACAAACTGCCAGAGAAACAGAAATACTCCCACTACTTCCACACGATTTACTTCTCTGCCAGGTACTACTTACTGTAATTTCCCTAAATGTAAATATTCCACCTGAAATAGACATTTTTCTGTCACCTGGGCTGCAGCTTGTTTCATTTCTGTCTTTTCGTTTCCCTCTATCTGCCGTGGAGCTGCGTGCACCAGTTGGGTCCCGTGATGAGGCAGATTGCAGCACCAGACGCCATGCTAATCGTGGAGTCAGCCAAGTGAGAGGGTTTTATAGTAATGTGGCTTGTTACCATGGTGACTGTACAGTCGCCAGTTGTACAGTTGACTGCTGTATTTGTGCATCACATTTACATCATTTCTTAGATTTGGCTGCAGATTTAGTATCATTTTGGTGTGTGTGTGTGTGTGTGTGTGTGTGTGTGTGTGTGTGTGTGTGTGTGTGTGTGTGTGTGTGTGTGTGTGTGTGTGTGTGTGTTAGGTACATATTGGATCTAAGCAAGGAGCAAGAAGCAGGATTTGCAGAGAAAGTGGCGAGCATGGCTCTGGAGGCTGGATTTGAACCGCGGCAGGACGAGAACAGCGACGACGTTCATGCAGTTTTCATACAGAAGAAGAAGTGAAAGAGGTTTTTTTCACCACAGATGTTTTTTATACACATTGCGTCACATTGGGACAGTAAATCTGAGTGGCGCATACATTTTACGCAGATACAATTTATTGTTTTTCTTTAATCAGGAAAAAAAAATCACATGAAACTGCAAATAATCCTATTAAAGTTCCAATTTAAATAACACAGTTGGAAATGCTTGCCTTGTTTTTGCATGCATTTTAATAACTTCAGGTGCAAATTGAACTCCAGTAAACGTCACACAGAAATCCAGCACATCACTCAAATTAAACACTGAAACTGCTGCAGTAACATCCTGAAGCTTCTTCACTTCCAGCGTCCTCCCACCTTCCCCTTACCGTGGACCTTTTTGCTGCAAGAGAAGATTCAGAGCAGATTACAGGCAGCATTTTTCACCGTGGTTTCAGAACGAGAAGTACCCCTGCTTCTGTTTCTGCTCCGTTTAGCTATAAATATGTCTGCTAAGAAGTAGTGTTTCCTGTGTTTGGTGTATAAGCTGCAGCCATTAATCTGCGCTATGTTTGCATAGTCAAAGCTTTACCGTGCTCTGATTTGCAAGTTTAGGATTTGTGCAGTGGATTATCGTTAACAAGCGGATTGACTCACAATTTTTGAGCATGCTGGATTCTGTTCAGAAGGACGTTAATCTGTGGAAATAGTTCATGAAATTTGTGTCAGAGTCGTGACCATTTCTAGACTATAATGTCCTCGGGGAGAAGCTACCTCGTATTTCTGCTTCTTCATCTTCTCAGTCAGGTCAAACTTCTCGGATTCTAGCTGGTAGATCCACTCCCACATGTCTTTGGCTTTCTCTCTGGAAAACAGCAAGTTTATTCAGCCGATGCTTCTAAAAGAAATGTTTCACGAGGCTTTCACTGACCTCAGGATGTCCTCCTTCAGGTTCTCCATCGCCAGTGGCTTTCGTCTCTCCGCCAGAGTCTTCTTCTTGATCTCCCTCGCTGTTTGTCTTTTGCCTCGTCTTTGTTCTTCCTGCAGGAAACATAAAACACTATCAGATCAGACATGACTGTAAAGTTTAAAATGATAAGTGACACCAACCTTTGCAAGAAATCCTCCAAAATGAGCCCCCATGTTGGAGAGCACCTTCTTCTTCTTGGCCTCATCTTCTGCTCTCTTCTTGGCTTCTTCTTCCTCCTTCCTCTGTCTCTCCTCCTGAAGGAATCAGCTGATTAATACAGTTTTAAATCTGACTCATGTAGTGTTGAAATAATGCATTCAATCAGATAATCAGTTACTGCAATCCGTGTCTGTCTATCACGCTCTTTTTCAGCCCTCACGCGCTGCTGCTCAGCTCTCTCTGCTCGCCTTCTCTCCTACATTCAAAAAAACAAACGAAAAGATAAAAACAACTTTATTAGTCAGAAAGGTGTCTGTAGGGAGAAAATGTTGGATTACAATTCTTTCTTTGAGTCCAATCAGCTCCTCCTCCTCTTTCTGCCTTTGCTCAAAGTGGACATCGATCAGAGTCTGTAGCTCCAGGAGGTCCTTCTCCATCCGTTTCCTGTGGATGTCCTGACAGCAGAGATGAGAAGATTCAGAATAACTTATGACTAGTTTTGATTTAACTGTTGAAGGACCTCACATCAAAGTCCACCCTCTCCCCCTCTGGGATTTTTGGTGGAGAGATCTGTGTGACCATCGGCCTAAAAGACAAGAAAATGTGATAAAATGTTTTTAAAAAACAAGTTTTCTTTTAGGTTTAGAAGATCTTTATCTCTATTCTTACTTGTATTTTGGGCGTTCTTTAACATGCAAAGAGCAAAGAAAATGTAATAAGTAGGTTTTGTTGAGATAAAAGCTCCAGAAAGCCTTTGATTTAATCTTCACCAGACTCACCTCCCTCACTCTGCTCCTCGTCCTCATCTGTAGGACGACACAGCGACAGTTAGACTGAGCTAAAAACACGTAAATCCTCTGGACTAATAAACGAGCTTACCATAATGATGCCCTCTAAAGGAAGAAAGGACAAAAATCACAAGAGAAGACTGACTTTAATGATTTAAAATGTAAAAATTATGACTCACCCATGTTGTTCTGTACAAGACATGGTGACACTGGAGAGGAAAATATTAATTATGATCATAATAATACAAAAATAATGGGTCTGATGGGTTTTCAGAGTCAAAGAATTGAGGCAAAGTGAGTTATCGTTTATCACTAGTAAATCCCCTTCTTGTACTGAGATTTAACGTATTATATTAAAGTAAAAGAAAAACATTTAAAGGATGTCTCTGGTCTGTAGATCAAAGAAAAATGTGTTTATTGTGTCTGAATTGAGTATCTAATAGATTCTCCTTTTTATTTCTGTACATGTAGCATAAAGACAGCTGACATAGAGCAGGTCTATAGGTTCATTTCTGCTGAAAATGATCAAACTGCTCAAAAACATTTGTTTTTCACAAGGAAATACTATGAAGAACTAGAGAAAATACTGGTAACATAAACATATAGTACAGGGACACCTGAGCTGATTTATTGTGAGATCAGTGGATTCTGAGGGTTTAAAACATTACATTGCCTTGGCGTTATCATGTTTTAGAACTATAATAAGATATTAGATTATATTTACTAGTCTGAGGGTTGAGCTGTTCATGTACAGTACTCTTTATGTCACACCTCATTGTTTCAGATCGTCTTCCTGCTGCATGTCCCAGCTGCTCTTGAGTTTTTGAGATAGTTGGATAATGTTGATACATTTTGTCCCACTCTTCTTTATAGTTTTAATTCGGCCACATTAAGGGTTTTTCAGCATAAGCGTCCTGTTTAAGGTCAAAGGTCAGAGATTTTCCTTCAGGATTTTCTGGTAGTCAGCAGAATTCATGGATCCATCAGAACAGACCATCACACCACCACCTCCATGTCTGACTGCTGGGAGGATGTTTTGATGAAATACAGTTAGCTTGACTCCAGATGGAACAGGACACACACCTTCTGATAGAACAGGACACACACCTTCTGATAGAACAGGACACACACCTTCAGATGGAACAGACACACACCTTCAGATGGAACAGACACACACCTTCAGATGGAACAGGACACACACCTTCTGATAGAACAGGACACACACCTTCAGATGGAACAGGACACACACCTTCTGATAGAACAGGACACACACCTTCAGATAGAACAGGACACACACCTTGCTTCCAGAATGTTCCACCTTTGTCTCATCAGTTCACAGAATATTTTCCCAAAGGTCTTGTGGATCATCGAGCTGTTTTTGGTAAATGTGAGACGAGTCTTTGCGTTCTTTTTGGTTATGGAACTCTCGAGGACATTGTTTTCCCTGCATCTTGTTGAATCATGACCTTTGACCTTAACTTTAGCCAAGTGAGGCCTATCTTCAGGGAACTGTGTTGCTTTTTGAGATCTTTTAGCCTCCGTCATGTTGTCAGACAGGTTCTATTGAAGTGGTTCATTAATTCTACAGGTCAGCGGCTAATGAATGAATTCAGCTTTCCAAATAATGCATTTATTCAATTAAACTCTAAACGCTGTAATGTTCCTGCTGACAAATGACAGTCCAATGAAAGAGTAAAACAATAGAAATACCATCTGTTGTTAAAGAGCTCTGAATAGCTGAGGCCTGTTACTGTCAATAAGAGCAAAGGGAGCAGCTGTCCCATCCTTCATGTTTAATTAGATTTACTGAGCAGAATTTAGGATGGAGACATTAAGCAGGCTGCTGCTATTAGCACCACTCAAAAGCTCGCTGATCATTTCATCTACAGTCTGTCTCACTTACTAAAAAGATAAATAGCTGCGTGGTTCGCCCATAAACAGGTAGCTTTCATGATGTTCTAGTGAAGTGAAATTAAAATCTAATTTAACTGAGGATAAACGAGAGAGCACAGAGTGTGTTTACCCAACAGATCAGGCCGTCTGAGTAAAGGCTAGTTCGTTTTTAGCCAAGATCTCAGAGCATGTGGACATAGAGGACTCACAGAGGAATTTATCACCGATGGTTAAACCGTCAAAAAGACGGAGAGTAAACATCAGGTTTACATCTAAAACTGTTTTTCACCCTACATGTTTCCAGAGGTGGGTAGTAACCAGTTACATTTACTTGAGTAACTTTTTGAAAAAATTGACTTCATGAGTGGTTTTACTTCACCGTTAAGTATCACTACTCCTACTTGAGTAAAATCTCTGAGTCCTCTACTTACTATACTTACTTATACTTTATACTATAACTTTAAAGGAAAAACAAACATGTTTTTACAAAAATACACCAGACACAGACCTACAGTTTATTAAAGGAGACCACATGTTTGTGTACCAGCTTTGTTTTCCTACTCTCATTTTCTATAGCTAACTAGCTTGCACAAAAGCTAGCTAGCTAGTTAAATTAGCTAAATAGATCGCTACCTAGCTAGTTTTATAGTCGCATAGCTAGTTCTACTAAGTTTTGACAATATATTTTAAAAAATACTTTGAAAAGTGTTTCTTCTGCTTAAAATTTGCTGTTTTGATACCATGTTATGTATTTGTATCAGTGTTTTTCATCTTAGCTTTTAAGATACTAGAATTTCCCCCAAACTTTATATTTTTGTCTGTCTGATGACATCATTTTTAAAAAATCTGATGGATCAGTACTCAAGTAGACTTTTTACCAAATACTTTTTTACTCATACTCGAGTATTTTTTGGGACAGCAACTTTTTCCTTTTCTTGAGTAAACATATGTTGAAGTAGTGCTACTCTTACTTGAGTACATTTTCTGGGTACTCTACCACCTCTTTATGTTTCAAGTTTACTATGAATTAAGTGCAGGATTTGATTTGTGTTTAGAGGAAATTCCAGCATTTTTAAAATGATTCAAAAAATTATACTGGACCTACTACAGTATATAGTATTTCAGTCAGAATTTGAACTTTAAACCTTTTCTCAGTACAATGACAGTCATTGTTCTACCTCATAGCAACATCATAAAGCACCTTTAATAGGATTAATTGCCCAATTTATTTAAAGGTCACACTTAATAAAGAATTAAATCAGCTTACATTCTTAGTTTTAGTGAACAACATGCAGCTTCATCAGATTTAGAGTATATTTCAAAGTATTACTTTTTCCATTAAAAAATAACTTCATCTGTATAAAACTATCAGATCATGCTTTATGGTCTTAACATTTTCCTTTTAAGGAAAATTTGACCGCTGATAAAGTTTTGCTAACATTAAATTATTATTAATCACTTCAAATTGGAGCAATAAGTTTGTGTTTTTACTCTCAAACTCACTGCACATTTATCATAATTAAAAGAAGAATGAATCTTTCTACCTTTGGTTCAGATGGAGACAGAAACGGAGGGAAATGGAAGAACGTACCTGGACAGCAGCAAGTGATGAAGAGCAACAATCAGAGAAGGGAACAGCTTTATATACGTCACAAACACCAGACTGAGAATGTCTTCGTATCTGTTTGTCCTTCTGATCCGATGAGACATAGACCCTCCGCCCTGTGAGGACGTCTCTATTTCTAAGGCATTTTCTCAGATCTGATGTTAATTAAAATGTAAAGTCTGAGAAATGTTCGTCCTCACAAAGTTAGAACAATAGCGTGTGAGCGCAGCACTTGATTTAGAAGAGATGGACGGGGATTGGATGAGGATCAGAGGCGGCTTTAGGAAGCATGAGCTGAACTCTGAGGGGTCGGATAATGAGGGGAGGGTTTGGAACTGACCTCACCGCTGAAATAAGAGACCAAGACAGCTGGTTGAAGCTCAGATTAATAACATCTGAGGGTGTCCTGAGGTGTCTGGTACCACAGGAGAGATGCTTTAGACCTGGGAGACTGAGGTGGTGTTGAGGTTAATGGGTAGGTTCTTCATTCTTAGAATTTAATTTATCCAGTTAGCAACTGGGTCATTCTCCCACAATCCTTTGGGATGTTGTTAAATGTAATTTATTTAAAAATCCCCTAATGGTATGGACATGGCAGAGTTCCTGGAGGGACCAGCATGGAGATGAGAGCATCTGGATCCGCTTTGAGAGGAATGTGGTTGTTGGTTTGATCTCAGAAATAAAGGTTGTGATCAAATTTGACACCTTCCAAGTTCAGAAATTCACTGACATGTTTCTTTTTCTTAAGAATGTCTTTATGTTCCCTTTTATTGTTGCATCAAAAAGCATTACAATAGCAGTTCTATAATAGGATTTGTTCTGAAGTGAAAACAAACCAAATAAAGGCGATAATCAGTGGGAAAAAAAAAACAGGAATCTGAGTCACTGGCAACAAATTTAACATCTGATCAACATCTGACCAGCAGCTGAAGAACTGCACAGTGTATTCACACATATAAAGTTTGCATTGTTGTGGCACTAATTTAACACGAAAAGAACATTTAAAAATATCACTAGTGGCGAGTACATGTAGCTTATATGTTTAAAAAATAAAACCAGGAGTTCTTTCTTAGATTAGTTGACCATAAAAATGATTCGTGTCAAAAAGAGCTGCATTTAAAATCATTCTGTAACACGTCTGGCCCCCAGCACAGCATCACAATCGTGTCTGTAAAAAGCAGATTTACACAGACGGAGTAAAGACACAGAAGTCACAGACTTCCAGGCTTTAATGATACCTGTCCTGTCTTTATGATCAGATGGTGGAAAATTAAATTACCTCAACAGTCCTGCTCATCTCCACTTCATTCTAAAACCTTAGCTGCAATATCTGTACAGAAACTTCAATCGAGGCATGTAAACAGACCTCACTTAATCAGATTTGAATGATTTCCTGCAGTAGAGTGGTCTTCTAATGGTGCAAAACATCGTGATAACCAAACAATAATATCTATAGGATTCAAAGTTCTGGATTATACATCTTTAGATTGTTTTAAACTAAACCTTTTATTTATTTGTACTTCTGTGGACCAGTTCTCTCCTATACGTCTAATTTGAGCTAATCGAGACACACAAAAAAGACTCATCATTACAAATCACCACCTTTGTTGTGTCGTCCATTCTCCTACAGATCTGCCTCTTAAACGTCATCCATCCGGAAGTCTGTTCCCCTACCGGCCATGTTCTCTATGATATAAATGTCTGCCTCTTTCCTCTGATGAGGAATCTACTTCTCCTTCTTGACCTCAGCTCGACCCTTCTCCGTTTTGATGGGCTCCTTTGGGTTGAGGCTCAGCAGCTTCAGCAGATCGTGCATGGCCTTCCGGAGCTGATCACCAAACTTGTGTGCATCCTTAAAGGGAGACGACACAGATTAAATGATAAAAACTGAAACAAATGTTTTGTTTTCTTCAGAAAAAAGATTAAACTCACAGTTTGAGGACACGAGTGTTTACAGGAGATGTGCACATTTATGTTGTTCTCTCCCAAAAACATGTAAGACACCCCGTAACCATCATCATCCACCTGAAAACAGACAGACATTTATAATCATTACATTCAGATATTTAAACTGTGTTTGAACCTGAGTGAAATACTGACCGGCCCAAAGCCGCCTCCACAGGAGATGTACTCTGAATGGTTAACCAAGTCAAACAGCTCCACCTGCTGGACTGGGGTCTGACTTGTGGACAGCCTCCATGGATCAGACAGCACCTGAAACACACACAAACCATCAAACCAGTGAGGTCATCAGCTAGAATAGGTTAAAGAAAAGGCAAACAATTAAAAACAAAAACCTCTTTCAAGAAGGGAGACTCCACTCCCAGGTATTTGGAAACCACATAGAGGCAAAACAGGTGTCTGTCAATACCACCTCCGGTCATGGCCATCCGGCAAAGATGCTGGTGTTTTTCTGACGCTGCGTGGAACAAACGCCGGCACACATCTGCTGGCTGGAAGGACAGTACAGGTGTAATCAAATATATTCAAAGATAAAGAAAATGTTCTTACTATTATTGCTATTATATTGACTCCGTGTTCTCACCTCTCCACCCTCTAACGCTCGGACAAAGGCACTGCTCTCATTGGTGCAGGACCGAACAGTCTCAGTCCTGCCCTCCCTGAATAAACGGGTCATGGAGGCTTCGTACGTCAAACAGAACATCCCTCGGTCCTGGAGCACAAGCAACACATGAAACAAATACCCACAGAAAATTACAGGTAAGTGTGTTCTTCCTCAGCGAGAGGCTCACCCTGTAGTACGCCATCTGAAGAGCCATCTGAATAAAAGCATCCGGACTGACGCGACACTTCTTGATCTTTCCTTTGCCGAAGTCTCGGAAGGAGAAGACGTGGAAATCCACGTCATCAGCCAGAGCCTGAGCCACTGTCAGAGACTGGGAGATCTGCTCCTCACACTGAGGACAAAGTGTTCAAATGGGTAATATCAGAGAAACACAACATTAAGAAACAGAGCCACATTAGCCCACTGGGTTTACTAACTTCTGGAGAAATTTCCCAGTTGAGTTTCTGAGGTTGAGGAAGAGAAGAGTCCACTTCTCCTTTGCAGTGACCCTCTTCATTGTAACCAAGCTGGAAGCAGTCAGCAGCAAGAGTGTACTGGAAAAACACAACAGTGACTGGAATGGAATCACCTTGGACCAAAACAACAACACTCTCACACGCGCCTCACCTCCCATACGTGTGCCACTACAGGTGCGTCGGCCCACGAGTGCTCTGCGCTTATGCCGCTCTTTCCGTTCTTGTAGTAAACCACTGAAAAGGACTTGTCAAACCACCTGAGGGGGAAAATAAACACTTAAAGCTGTGGAACTGTTCAGCCAGACCAACCAGCTCCCTGCAGGAACACAAGAGAATCCATTTGGTGTTAAAGTACCTGTCGTAACATTTGCCATGCAGCAAAGACTTGGCATATCGATCTAAACACTCTGCTGAATCTTCTCCCAGCATGCTGTGCTCCTCGTCATCCAGGGTCACAAAGAAGGCCGCTCTCTCAATGCAGTCCAGGGAGCGCTTGTTGACTCCACTGCTGAAATACTTCGCTCTGGCTTTGGCCCATGGAATTCTGGTTGATATAAGAGGGAAACGGTAATCTAACATTTGTAATGCTAGAGTTAAACATTAATAGTTTATAAACTCACCTTTCTCCAGCGGTCAGGGCTCCAAGTTTGGCCTCTCCTTGGGATGGAGGCGTGGGATCATCGAGGATCCTTTGAATCTGAAACTCAACCTCTCTCGGCGACAGGAGCCTGCCTGCCTGGTACACCCTGAGGCGGAAGTAGCGCCCTCTGTGGTAAACCACGATGTAGTCACTGTCCTGCCAATGTTGTACAGTGTCTTTGGACACGAAAGAAACAAAAAATAGTAGAAAGTTGGTGGAAATCATTAAAGGATTCTGCAGTTTGAATATAACTGGTGTGCAACGTAGTAAGAATAATTCTGTTAAATGTAGCAGGGTGCTACAAAACAAACAAAAATATAAACGCCATGGAAACCATTTCACCCCAGATATAACATTTTACTACAATTTTGTTTAATAATTCATAAAGTTTTTATCTGGATGCCCACAAATAACATGTCCTAGACTGTAAACTGACTATTTATTCATTTTAATTATATCCTTTGACAAACAAGTTGGGGTAAAGTAGTAGTTTTTAACAATTTGTACCAACTTACAAAGACAAAACTAAACATTTAAATTAGTAACTAAAGTTCCTGAGATTCCGTCACAACCCAAAAACACGTGCCTGAATAAAGTGAGTGCATGTAACGTGGACTAAATTTACAGTTTTGTGACTAAACCTCCCAAAACTACAATTTATTTAGATACAAATAGTACAAATACCTGCCGCACTTAGTTTCAATACATTTTAATGAGCTGCACCAACGCAGAGTATTAGTTCTGAGAATTAAACGTTCATTTTTAGTGCTAAAATGTTAAAAGCAATGAAGCAGTTTGGGTTTCTTTTCACTGATTTTAATATTAAGTGACTCACTAATAAAGGCGTGAAACTGTGGAAGGAACTCAACAGTTTTATTAGATTGCTTTGGCATTTAGAAGCGGGACACTTATATAAGAAGATAAAAACTACCTGTTAGTTTTCCTGGGATTCGACAAGAATCAAACATCCGTTCAAACTGATAGGAACAGCAAGGAACTGCAGACCTCAGTAACCACTGAGCAGGATGGGGGGGGGCGCGATGGGCCAGTGCAAAATCAAAGGTGATGGAATAAAGGATTGTTAAAAATAAATAAGGTCAGATGAGGAGAAAGGGGAAGAGGGAACAGGAGATGAAGAGATGAGAAGGAGAGAATTGGCATTAGTTAAAGACAGAACCTTTTCAGAACCCTGGACAGACCCGAAATGAGACCAGCGGGGATGAGGAGACAGACGAGAGGTGACACATCAGTGAATCACAGATGTCTTGTTTAAACCACACACACACACACACACAATCCTTCACGCTGTTACACACTTTAACTCTGGAGGGTCGGGACACCTTCAGTGCAGCTCGTCATTACCAAAGGAGCGGAAACCGGAGCGGGCTTTTTTTAGATCATACTTTGTGTTTCTACGTGCGTGCACAAATCAAGTCTCTTTACCGGTCTCCTCTCCGGGAATGCGTGCGGTGTTGAATATCCTCTCACACTGAGCTGCACACAGAGGAATGACAGTGCCTGGGATGCGACTCTGGGAAACGGAGAAGACGAAGGCGATGGTGCAGACAGAAGAAAGGAGGAGAGCGGTGCAGGGAATGGAGAATCAAGCATAAAGAGGACGTTTGAAGGGGTCGGATGAAAGGAGAAAGGAAAAATTCAAGCAGGCAAAAGAAGAGTACAAAAAATAAGACAGATGAGCATGGTATGGGAATCCAAGGGAAATGTCTTCACATGAAAATTAAATCATTTGACCCACATGTCTATAAACACTGAAGGAACGAGGATGGACAACACACACTATGTCCAACGTCTCTAAATCACAAAACATCTTAAAAAGTAACTGAACTTACAGGTTTAAGCTCCTCCTTGTTGAGTTTCCGGCGGTAGAGGAAGAAGGCATGGATGCTGTTGCCTGCTCTGGCTGCCTGGATGGGTGTCGGCGTCACATACAGGAAGTCCTGGAAACAGATACACAAGATCAGGAGGAGCGTTTACCTCATCCAATCAACACGGTCCACAAGTACATCTGAGAGGACTACGAGTTCACAGGAAATTACAGAAAATCCAGATCAAAATAGAAACAAATCTGTGAATCTGGAGCACGTGAAATATGCCCAACCATACGTTAAATTTCAAGATTTCTTCAATCAGTAATCAGAAATGTGCTCCCTGACTTCTCGCTAGTGACATTTACCATGCCGTAGTAGTTACTGTTGACCATGATGGGGCTTCGTCCACGTAGATAGACGTACTCCTCCCACCAGTCGCTAACCTGAAACACAAACAAAGCCTCTAGTGAGAAAGCAGCCAGCTGGAGTTGCACGGATTTAATATTCAGGCTGGATGAATAATTAAAGTTACAAAACCTAGAAGAGCTATACATTGTTAATGGACTTTCTTATTTACTTTGAACTTTTTAGTACCCTCCGTTAGCCGGAGCACCGTCACTTACGTAGTTAGAGGCCCAGAGAGCTTTGAGTTTGAGGTACCACTGCAGGCGGTTACCGAGGCTGCTCTCGAACTCTGCGGCCAGCTTCGTCATTCGCTCATACTCTGCATCATTCATCAGCGGACGCACTGATTCTAAATACTGCACAAAAGAAGGTACGGCAACAAACCACAAAAAGATCATTTATTTTAAACCCACCGCTGGTTACAGTCCCAACTAATACCAAATATACTGATATCGATATAGTTTTTTATAATTTAGAATGATAGCTGACTATAATTTTGACAAAATGACATAAAGTTCTCATGACAAAATAAGAAGAGGAGAAAAGATCTGTCTGATTTATGCTAAATATGACATCATTTCCTCCGCATCACGGAGCATCTCACCCTCTTTACGGTGTCCTTTATGGCGGGCACAGGGAGGTTTGGCAGAGATCCCTGGTAGCTGTAGAGCAGAGGCTTTCTGCCAGAAAAGATCCGCACCAGCGCCTGGCAGGGACACACAAACACACTCAAAATGTGTCAACAAAAACAGCAAACGGTGATTTTATTTGAGATTTTAACAACTTTAGGCTTTAGTTGTTCAGTTAAGGTTTTACAGGTAAGAAACAAAAGAAAGAAGAAGTAAAACACTACAGTAATGCAAAAAGTAAAGACCTCTATGCTACTTTGATACTTATAAATAATAAAAACAATCAGCTTCAAGTTTAAAAACAAAAAAGACAGTAGTTGACTAAACAGGGAGATGGTAAAAAGTGCATTAAGCGATGATAAAAAGCACTGACCACCCAGATCTTAGTGGTGGTGGACATCTTCCCATGCTGCTCAAACATCCAGCGGTGGTAGGAGAGGAGCTGCTTGAGGCACAGGCGCATGGTGAAGATGAGCATCAGCCACAGCATGGTGCTGAAGAGCACTGCCGACACCACCGCCTGGCACTGGGTGCTCATCTGGCTGGAAATAAAGCAGGAAGTCAACAAACGTAGCAAACCAAAATATAAACGCAGATTCATCATCGCTGTATCGTGTCATGTTTACATTTATATGGCATAAAGGACTTTGATTTAAATGAATATTAAGTTTCCTGATAAATATTCTGCCTGACTTTTGTTTTTGAGTGTTTGTCCAAGTGAACAGGTGTCTCGTCAGCTGACCATCTGACTGCTGTCTCACTGCTAGATAGAATATTTATGGGCTCAGTCTCAGAAAGCTGTTTGCACCAAAATACCGATGCAATAAAAACAAAATGCTGAGTCTCTACAGTGTTTTGGTGTCGTTTAGTGACATGCTGTTTATGTTTTAGTTTGACAAACACTTTCCACCTACTAAATGATGTGTTTTCTGCTAGCAAACACCTAGAACTAATCTGGCTCTGATGCTGATACCTGTGTCGAAACTGAACCCTGTAATCCAGCCATAACTTTAGACGAGCAACACTTAGGAGTTTTTATAAGTGGAAGTTGATTGCAAAAAATAGAGAAAGTAATGCATTTTATTTAAAAGATTGAGACATAAAAAGGCCTCTATTTTAACATTATTTGATCCATAAATAGAAAAAAAGACACAATTTGACTTTAATACGTGTTTTGAAGCAAAAAGTGGTGAATTATTGGTCCAAATATCAAGAGGCCCTGAAACGATTTGTCTAAAGTTTGTTCCAGTTTACCCTGATCATTTGTAACACAGTGTATGATCAGAGAAAAGAAACAAGAAAGTATTTGTACAGCTTCTAGCCAATTAAAGTGTTTGCTGTGAGTGTCTTTACCTGACAGGTAGATGCTCCTGGATCTTAGCTATGAGTCCCATGGAGGGATCAGAGCGAGTGTACATAGTGGCCAGGATCGCTATGACAACAAAGAGCCAGGATGAAGGACTCGCAGGATACACACCTGAGATCACGTTGTTCTGTTAACGGGAGAGAAGAATTACACCTTTAAAGGTTTCTCTGTCTTGGATCAGTGCACTGGAACACACATTATGAATTATTTATGAGCAGATACTGAAAATAAAAGTCACACCTCTGGTAAATCATTAACTTCACCTACAGAATGAATAACAGGTTTAAACCTGCAGCTCTATTTTTAGATGCATCGAGATGCAGACATGGACGATCCTGAAGAATCAATTTAGTTAAAGTTAATGTGCAGGAATGTTTATGGGGGTCAGACCTGAGGTCTGTCTGTGTGCAGTAAACATGCAGTATGAGGCATGGCTCAGGAAAAAGTTCACAACATAATGAACATCTGAAAGTGATCAGTCACCGCAGGAGCACACAACCTGTCTGAGTCTCACTGAGTGTTATGCTGCTTTAATTCAGAGAATTAAGCCTTATTTATGCTCAAATACACACATGTGTGTGTTCAGGATAATATTAAAAGTCTATTTTCATTTAATGTTTCAAAAACTTACTGTGCTTTACAAGTAAGTGTCAGTTTGAAGTGTTTACAGGATTGTTAAAGGATCTGATATGAAAATAAACATATTTTGCACCAATTCTGTCTATTTTGTTTACATCCACTTTGCCAATATTTTCACCAATCTAGCAGTTTTTAATGTCTAAGTACTTTCAGTGACAATCAAGTTCATAAACTGAGATTTTTATAGTGTGAACGAGAAGATCTTTCCAGAAAATGATTAGTGATGAGATTCTGGAGCTTGACCCTAAAAGAATGTTTCTGTTTTTAAATGTATTTCTTATTATTCAGAAAGGCAATACTTTAAAGATTAATGCACACATGTTTTTATACCATGTGTAATACTTTAAAATAGACATTATTAGGGGTGTGTATTGGCAAAAATCTGGCGATAAGATATGTATAGCGATGCAGGACAGACGATACGATATATTGCGATATAATGCAATACTATGAGTAAGACCATATATTATGATTTTTAACACATAAATCAAGAGTAGAAATACTGTCACAGCATTCTAAAAACTTTAACCTTTTTCATCCATAACGCATCCAGTTTTATTACTAGATCTAGTTGATCCACTGGAACGAAGAAGGTGAAAACAGCCACCAACTAGCGCTCATACTTTTAATTTTACTACAAAAATTACTGTCATCATTCATGGTTCCATTAAAATTTTTCTAATTAAATAAAAATTGAAAATTTGCTTTAAATTTTGATACAGCAAAATATCGCAATACTGATAGCACGATATCGATGTAATATTGTGACAGAAAATATTGCGATATATTGCAGTATCGATATTTTCTAACACCCCTAGACATTATATATATATAGTCTGTGACTTCAGAACATCAAATACTGTTTCTAACTGAAGGATTTGACCACGCGCTGCTTTGTTTTGTCAATGAACAGATATTGAATATGAATTCATTTTAAATCAATACAAATTCTTTGCTTTTAAAGTGATAATATGCAGTTTTGCTTGTTTTGGGCGCCCTCTGGTGTCCGTTTTAAATCACTACATAAAGTAGCCCATAGTTCTTGCTTCTAAACGCCTAAATCTACCTGTTGAAATGTCTCCTCAGCCTTCATAGCTTTCTACAGGAGCGGTTATTTACTCCTTCAAAGAAATCAGCTGTGTTCAAGCAGGGAGAGATGGAAAAAAATCAGGAATCATGAGCTAAAAACACTCCAGCGCTAGCATAACAGCTAGCCACTTTGGGTTAGCCTAACCCTCGTGAGACACGTGACTTCCTGGGTACCGTGACGGCGACGGAGATCTTGTAATCGTGGTATTCCGGATCTAATCACCAGATGGGGCTAAGTGACTTCTCATTAACTCTGTAAAGAGTCAGATTAGCACAGACTGGCTCAAGGAAAAGATTTAAAAAGATGAAAAAGTTGCATATTATCACTTTAAAATGCCAAGTAGTCACACAGTGTGGAGGTGAGGGGAAAAAAGATTAATTAATAATAAGTTTTATTTAAAATAATCTTTTAATGGTAGAAAACTACAAAATGTTATCCAGTAAGCATGATTTATTCAGCTGGAAATGTAAAAATGGTGCTTTATTACAGAATTTGGGATCTAAAATATTTGTAATAAGGGTTAATTTTTTTAAATCCTTGTTTTGAACACAAGCTGCCTTTAAATGGATTGAGCTGCTGAACAGCTTATAAAACAGAACATGTGTAAACTGGGAGGAAAAAAGTTGGCATAATTATTCAAGCAAAGGCAGTAAAATCAAACAGGAAGTGGATCTTAATTATAAGGAAGAGCTTAAAAGAGACGTCTCCACTGGGATTACGAACGTTAGTTTTGCTGCGGAGGCAAAAACAGATAAAAACAAAGCACCTGCCTTGATTCTGATGATACGTTTCTTCCAGGAGCGCATACCAGAGAGGTAGATCTCAGAGAGAGCCTGGTGGGAGAGCTGCAGATTGATGCCATCTGGCGTGACGGTGAACTGAAAGGCCACAGCCTGGTGGGCTTCTGCCATGATTACTGTTCTCCAAGAGAGGACCTGATGTGGAGAAAAACACAGGAGAAAAGCTCTAGCTGGCAATTCTGGTGTCCTGCATTAAACCACACCTTAGACACATACCAAAACTACTGACCTCAGGCGCAAATCATACACAAATATTTTACATTCTTAGAAGTGGTTACTTACTAACCTCTAACAGCAGGAAACAAACCTGCTTCGATATCTGGCTGGACGTTATAAACTTGCAAGATTTATCCTTTAATTTGAACAAAAATGACCTAATATACTATGAGCATGATCATCTTTTACAACAATTAACCGTTTCAGACACAAATGATGAATCTGAGCAGGACTGAATAGTTTTAATTGATGACGAATTAGTGATTAAAAACAAGACAATACTTCTGACGAAGCCTTGAGTATCAGCTGGCAGATTACAAGCAAGAACACATTTAGGCTTCACTGCAGTAGCCGAAGGTAAACATAGCCCTGATGGTCGCTGCAAATCCTGTGCAGCGACCAACAGATGACACGACGAACTGAGCATAATCCAGACCCATCCAGTACAGAGACGCTCAAAGTTATTAGAAACCAAAACAATTTGGTGAGAAAGGGCTCCCTGGTGGCTAATGTGATGAGGGATTTTTATGAAAGGCAATCCCTGCTTCTTTTCACTAAAGGACATTGATTTTTACTCCACAAATAGGCTATGGATAATGGCCTGAGGTTTAGTTACCCTGAAACTAGACCACAACCATGTGGAGGCTGGGCCTGCTCCTATTCTGTCAGCATAGTCAGAGATTCCTTCATTGTCTGAGGTTACATTAGGGCTCTTTTGGTCAAATCTGGGAAATCCAGTCTTATTTGAACAGACGACTTTAAAAAAAACTCAACCTTGATTCTTTTATCTCCTAGCCAGTGTTGATTAATGACTTCGGCCTTATAGATAACTAAAGAAAAAAGCTAGGGATGGGTTTATTCTTTTTCTCAACTTGGAATAAAGCAGGAGATAGAATTCAAAGAAAAGGGTCAGAAATTCTAAGGTCAAATTTACATGAAAAATATGATATTCTCTGATTACAGCCATGGGCCATTACATATCTTATAACTTATATTAAGAGCAGGCAGATGGGGAATGGTCAGCCATGATAAAGACATACTGTACAGCTGTGGGAAAAAATTTGTGATTCTTGATACCAAAGTCATGTTTTAACTTTGTACTTGGGTTATTTCAAAGATCTCATAAATTACAGAGGGATCCATATTTGTGTAAAATTCTACTAGCAGCCGCAAAGAAAACAATCACTAAAAACTGAATGAAAGAAGAAACACCAAACATCAGTCTGAGGCTGGCTATGGTTGAAGAGATCCAGGAGATGGGGAGACTAGACTAAGGCTAGGCTATCTGGATAACTGGGACAAAAGGAGATGGTACTGAAAAAACGTGAAAACTTCTGATTCTCAAGGTGAAACAGCTGCACTTCAAGTACAGTTCAAGTTAAATGTTCTGTATTGTTTTTATTATTGTCTTATTCTCAAAAATCCAAATGATATAACGTGAAAATTAATAATAATAATAATAATAATAATAATAAACATATTTTCTGATATCCAAAATCAAAAGCATCAATTAAAACACAATCAAACTATAATCTTGTGATATTGTAAATTCATAAATTTGCCAGAATAGTTTTATTTTTATTTATACAAATTGTTAAATGACAAATTTGCTAAAGAGAACAAAAATGATCTCAGAATAAAGTCACAAACTTATATGAAGAACGCTTGGATGACTGTTGCATTTACTGAGAAACAAAATTCACTAATATTTGAAACGCAATTTTTTATTACAAAAATTTCCGACAGTGTTTTTATAAATGTACAATCTAAGAAAAGGTTGTTGTTTAATTCTTGTAAATGTATGCCTTTAATCTGGACTTTTTCTCACATTTAAAACTTTTCAAAGCCAGAGAATACCAGTTTTAACATAAAAATGACATTAATCTTAGAATTTCTAAAGATTTTTCTCAGAATTTTACCCATCACCCTCTGCTGTGTTTATCACTTTCCTCCTAAAATTGTTTGAATATACTATTGAATATTTAAAAGCCTTTCTAATAAATTTAAAACTTTAATTTTTAATCTTTATTGTGTTACTGGCAACTGATGAATTTATTTAGTTAGAATTGTAGTATTATAAGTTTATGCCTTTAATTATAAAACTTTTATTACAAGTTTCATAAAATATATTAGTTTTTTCGTGTAAATATATGGCAATAATCTGATGATTTCTTATAGAGTCTGTGAACCCAATCATCTACTCAGTTTGTTTCTTTTGAATGCACAATGGCCCAAATAAAAGTCAATTAATAGCTTCTAACTATGGATAAATGATAACATTTTGATAGTACAAACTCTTAGAATTAAGGTCGGACAGTAAAATTTGTGTAAATGTCTGTGGAGAGGCAGAAAAACACCCAGCTTTTACAACGCCACCAAAAAAATGAAATTTGATTTATATGGACAACTGACAATTCACAACCACTCAACCGCAAACATTTAATTAACTGCAGAAAGAAAGGACAGGTCTAATGTAAACTGGGAGAAAGGTACATTCCTCCTAATTCCTATGGCACTGAGATCACAGCATGCAGGCAAAATAAATAAGACAGTCAAACTTGAGACAAGCATTTCAAGTCAGACAACTGCAAATGTATTCCTGTTTGAAGGGTGATTTTAGTTTAACTAAAGACAGTGAACGTATTCAAACAAACTTCAAACGTCTGTATACTTTACAAAGTCAGAAAAATACATAATAAACAAGTTTATAAACTAAAAATCATATTAATGGGGTATATGAGTCTTGATCAATTTGTCATCCAGGAATAAACATAAAAAACATAAAATAATCAGATTATTTCCGACTTCTAGGAAAACAAGAATGATTGATGTAGGCCAAGGTTAAATATCCAAATTCTCCTCACAGTAATAACTCCTGAACCTTTACAGCTCAACCCTTATTGTGTTACTGTGTCAGTATGAAACACTGAAACCTTGATCAGGATGAAAAAATCCCTGAAATTCAATAGGATCTGATGGGGGACTTATTTATTTACCATTAGTGGAGGAATGCAAGGACGACACTCTGACCTCGGCAGATTAAACCTGGAAATATTCCTGCTGATCTTCTTGTTAATAACTTTCTGCGCAAACACATTTTAGTAGAGCTAATGCAGGCTTGTGTTTTATATACTGCCTGTGCTGTGTTGTGTGTAGGAGGCAGGTCTAGACTGGGATTCAATTTTTCACCAGTTAATTTATAACAGGAAGAAGCTAATGTGATAACCCAAGGCAAGTGTAGTTTTTAGAACAAGTGTGTGATGAGATTAAACCCACATTTTTCAAGTCAAGTCAACCCAAAGTTGAGAGCCGTCAGTAATTGAAACAGGCTGTTAAAACATTGTTATAGTCATTCTGTTCGCCTACATTAAAATATCAAACCCACACGAGTCTTTCCTGTTAACAATAATGTCCGCTAACCTTACAAAATCACAAAAATAGGACAGACGGAGGTTAAAACAAGCTAGCCGATGCTAGTGCTGACTAGCCGAGTGCCCAGCCCATTATGTAAACGGTAGCTGATAAAGCCTGCTAACGCTCAGGCAAAGATGCGAATGTCTGCCTCTTCATTACAACCCTTTTACACGTACCTGTTATTATTTAAAATGTTAAAATGTCCAAGTTTTGCAGGAACCGACTATTAACTTCTGACGTCGTTCTAGCGCCCGCCGGTTGTCTGCTGTGTCGATGCCTTCCTCCTCCTCGCGACTCTTCCACAACAGATGCTCTCGCTGATGAGTTGGTGCTGCCTTCACTGACAGTCGGAAAATGTTGAATGTGTTATTACATTGTTGTTATGGATTATTACCTGATATTCGACGTTTAAATAGCCTGATTTTATCAGGTTTTGACATCTTTATGAACAGAATATGCATAAGTGAAATCAAATTAGCAGAACGGAACAAAAATATTCCAGAAATTAAACAGACACATATGAATTTAGGGTTTATTATTGTCACCATAACAATAATGTGAATCTCTCTTTATTTTGACCATCAATTCAATCATAATTGTTCTTTTATCACAGGCAATAGTTATAATAGTGCACTTTTTATATTTAAATTATGATACAGACATTTCATTTTTTAAACACCTTATTCTACTGACCCTTATGAATGGAGAATAGTTTACAATCTTAGCCAGAGTTGGATCAATGAACGTGAAGGTGATGTGAAAGATGAAACTGATAACAGTGAGTGTGTGTACGAACAGTGAGGCAAACAACTTTGTACATATTTTCCTGTGATGATGGCTACACAACAGAGGTGAAGAGGCAGACACACGGTTTAAAGTGACAATGCATAAAAGCAAAAGACAAAGCGAGTTAGCAAGCACTCAACGCGTTGTGAGAGAAACTAAGTGCCTGTTAGGATTTGGCTTTGATAGTTACGTTGGCATTATTAAAATTGGGCTAAATTGCTGCAAGGAGTCGGCTCAAAATGTATCAGCTGCTAAGTTCACGCCCAGATTGCAAGAACCAGATACACACAAGAGTCTATACAGACAGATGAGAGCAACTCGTCAAGACATCTGTTAAAAAGGGAAATAATAAGGAAATAAATTACTAGAGGATTATTGGAATTTTAAATGGTAAGTTGTTAGCTTAAAATCCATTTTGTAAACCGATGCATGTCATAAAAAGTGTCTTTAAATAAATAAATACATAATTAAATAAATACATAAATAAAAAGTTATAAAATATGGCAAAAACACAAACAAGAGAAGCAGACCTGTAGCACTGTGCGTCTCTCTGAGAACATCCGGCACATTAGTTGCATATTGTGCTGTATGGAAGACTGGTGAAAAACACTGACTGGTCTGACGGAGAACTGGAGTAATGTCCACGGCTGCTACGTCAGCTTCCATGACGGTGTGACACTCAGCGATGAGCGCGGGTGCAGCGATGATACTACTTGGCTCGTCAGTGAACTCTGATATGAGGACCACACAAGGTTTGGACACGCTTGATTCCCCAATTTTTTTTTTTACTTGTTCAAGTCCAGCATCGTGAAAATTTCCATTGATGACTTTCCTTTTTTGTGTTTTTTTCCCCTTACAAGTCAGCACGTGAATACTATGGCAACAGGAGATGAGCTTGACAAAGAAAGGTGGATTCCGTTTGATCCAAAGGTCAGGAATGCTCTTCTCGTTTAGTCTGGACACAAACAGCTCTGATGAGGTTCTTGGAAATATTCACGCATAGTGTTTTTTTTTTCCTTTCTTCTTTCGTATAGTAATGTTCATATTTCTATTCAAACCAAAACACTTCTTCAGAGCAACGTAGATCCAATGCAAAGTCTCAGCTGCATCATTTCATACTGTCTCTGAGTAAAAAGGAAATAGAAAACAACCAAAAACAACTGGAGATAAACGTCTGCCAACAAGCAAACGTTCAAACAACATGGACTGCTTTAGTTGCCGTCTTCACCAATACCACTGTGCTACTTACATACTCAAAAATAAATATGTAAACAAAAAAGAAAAACCTAAATAAAAAAATATTTCACATTCATTTACTTAGCTTACTTGTTGGCTTTCTTTGCCTCTAAAGAAGCCACTGCTGGAATTCCGAGATGAGAGAAACCGGTCCTTTTGTTCAACTTACCGCTACTCACTTGCTAATTCTTTAGATTTCTATTTTTTAAGGGTTCTTCTGCTGAGATGCATTTACATTTCTTTCACATTGCTTTATAGAGATATGAATGCAATGATTAAAAAGTAATTTTGAGAACCATCACAAGACTGCTACTTGTTTTTGGTGTTAGATACTGTAATACAATGAGATGATAAACTAGCCTATCTGGTCGTGTCGGCATCATTAGCAGGCTGGTTTGCTAACTGGCATGCATGTCAGCACTTCAAAATTCCTAGTTTGATCTGTGAAGCTGTGTCATTGATGGATGGATATTGAACCGTCGTTCACTTATTATTTTCTCAAATTAAAGGGTGGTTCCTTAAGATTCCTTTCACATTTAGGAGTAGGAATCCCAGTGGTCCAAAAGGTCAAGATGACGAAAAGTTGGCAAAAAAATGCAAGACGGGAAAAGGGCTCAGTCCTTGTTAGGGTCAATCACTTTCAATAACTTAGTCAAGGAAGAATAGGAGTGTCTCATGCCTTCCAGGGATACTTGGAGATGAAGTTGTTCTGTCTCTTCTCAGGAGTTGCCCAAGCATCCTGCAGCGTGTTCTGGTTTTCTATCCTATGGTTGGGATTGGGTTCCGTTAGAGGAGAGCAGACGGGTTCTCTCTTTTGCCGAGCCTCTGCGTTGCAGGACTCCTCCGCTGCCTCCTATGCCTCCGCCATCTGCTCGGTCGCCCCACTCGCACCTGTCGCCCCCACCCTCAGAGCGCCTCGAGTTTTGGCGGGTGGGGGTCCCATGGGGCCGGCCGTTCTTCTCATCTGGGAAGGGATCAAAAGAGCAGAACAGGAAAGTCACTTTATGTGTATGCACACTGCACTCTTCTTGGGTCAGGGGCATGGAGAAGCTCTTGAATGGTGCTGCACTGGTGGCACTGTAGCTCCAGTCATATTACATTGGGGTTTTTTTTTTTTTGCAAAGCTTACACTTTTGTAATAAAAAAAAAAGATTTTCATCCGAATAATTTTTCCTTGCTGGTTTTGAAGTCACCCAAGTGATTTCTACTAGTACTTGAATGAAGAGCTTCTGCCACTTTTTAACATCTGTTGAGTAACAATACAAACAATAATGGTTCTAGGCTGATTTCTGGTATTTTTGTTTCTCTATTACACTTGTATGTTAAAGATTCAGTAAACTTACTGACAGCTCATGCCTATTTTAAGATGACATCCCCTCCTGCTAGCAAACATCTATTTTCTTCATTTAAATAAGAAACTCCTCCCCGGCTGCTCATTATCCCTTCTAGCCAGTTCATGCGCCAGCAGATCGATAAGGAGTGGACCCAGTAAAGGACAAGTACACGCTCTAATTCAGTTAAATCTCACTGTGAAGGAGCATTGTTGAACAGCGGGAGATCAACTGTTAGCTGTGAGGTTACCATGAGAGTTTACAAGTGTTATTTTAGTAGCTGAACTATAAACAAATCAGCTAAGGCTGCTGCCAACGCTGCATCTGATGTCATCAGCTCTGATGCTGCCAAGATACAAACACAATTCATGACGATGAGACAGATTTCTGGTGGTTGCAGCCATGACACACTGTTTGTTACACTTCTAACTTTCCAACAGCTATGAATAAAGCTATAAATTATGCTGTCATTGCAATTATTTTCCTTCTGCAAACCACTTTCAAAAATATTTAGCTAGATATGGATTTAAAGCAAACACTATAATTGAATAAATGTGGAAATAAATAAATGAGTTTGTTTTTAATGGCTGAAAAAAACACATAAATCTCTCATAATTGAATAAAACTGCCTTTGTATACATCTACATCAATGAAGTCAAAGGTGAAGAGTATTTATTTTTACTTCAGTCAATAAACAGATAAGTGTGTGTAAGCAGTCTCACCACATAGGGCTTGCACCAGTGGCTGATCATGGGAGCTGAGAAGCTGAGCTTGAATCGTTTCCACCACTCGTCTGAACCTGCGACTCGGGCCTGCAGATGCATCATGGGACACACGTTTTTATTTTCATCTGCCTTACTTATATTAAACGTGATCCCAACGAGAAAGTTGGAACAATGGAAACATTTATCAAACTCTTTGAGAAGGTAATTCAACACAGGGTGTGTCAAAAGAGTGTTAACTGTTCGTCTGAAATCTGGAGCAAGTGCATAGAAAATAGGGAGGCTGTAGGGTTAGGCCTTTGAAGCTGCACTCAGTACGTTGGTAAACAATGTAGCTTTTAACATTTTTTTAATGCCTCTTAGCAACGTTCTAACATAGTATAGCTATAAATATATTGTGGAGATTAAAAAAAACAGACAGAAATCAATAAAGTGGTTGTCCCGCAGTTCTCTAAAAACTTCAGACAATCATGTCGTTCGGTCCGAAATGTTAGCACTTCCATTTTAGAAAAAAATACCAGAGTCCCCCAAAAAAACACCTTTTCAGCTAGCAGAAAACTAAAAACGTTTGGAGGTGAAAAAAGGAAAAACCTGGGGGAACGTTTCTACGGCTGGAGTTTTGCTTTGTACAGTCACCGTGGCAATGCATGGTCCCATGTCCGCGGAAAGGCTGGCCTACGGATTTTACCTGGGAGGGGTGAGTGCTCTGAGACGTGATTCTGTAAAATAGCTAGCGATACCTAGCTTGTTTACCAACGTGCTGAGTACAGCTTTAAAGAAAAAAAATTAATTAAAAAAACTATTTAGGCAGAAACAGGAGTCCTTCTTTCAGTGCAGCTAATTTTAACAAGTAGAGGTTGCAAGACAATTGAAGGTAGCTATAAATCGGTGGTAAAAACTAACAGGGACATTGGGTCTGTCCTCCTGAACTTTATAGTTCTTAGCATCCTTGAATGAAACAACTCAACCATGCTCTCCTAAATGAGATCGACATCTATTCTTGACAGGGTTGCAGTAGCTCAGTGGTTAGGGTGTTTGTATTGTAACCAGACGGTTGCAGGATCGAATCCCCACTCCGGCTGGGTTACTTTGTCATTGTGTCCTTGGGCAAGACACTTTACCCTCATTGTCTGCTGGTGGTGGTGGTCAGAGGGCTTGGTGGCGCCTCTGTAGCTCCATCAGCATGTGAATGACTTATTACATTCACATTCTCTCAAAAAACAAACAAAAACACTTGCCTGATATGAGGGTGAATGTCACGCTGTAGATTCCTGTCTCCCTCCTGCCCTCCCTCTCGCTCCTCTCCCTGTCCCGTTCCCTCTCGCCCTCGGAGAAGGCGATGTCCACCTGAAACTTGACGGGCTTCTGGAAGACGGAGGGACCGGCGGAGGACTTGTACTCGGCCCGGAAGCTTGTCTGGGAGAGGACGCTGTGGCTGAGAGATGGGATCTGCGTGGTGGGGAGACAGAGAAGAAGCAGAGAGACCGACAGACTTACGAGGCGGGAGAGGTACGGGGGGCCAACGTGAGCATAGGGAGACAAAGGGTGAGGGTGAGGACAGGAGAGAGAAAGAGTGAGCTGTTGGTGAAAGCAGAGACCCATCCAGGTGCCACAAGTGAGTAAGATTTAAAAAAATACATACAGAGAAAACTGAAATAATGAAAGAAATGAGGTGTTTAGTATGAGAGTGCTTGTGATTTCCTTTCCCACGTGCTTTATGCAAACAAAATTTGACAGGGAGCGGCGTGTGAGACAGACCACGCTGGATACTCACTGACAGGAAAGCGTGGACGATGTCGGCTTTGACTGAACTCAGAGGTTTGTCTCTGATCACCACAAAGATCTGCTCCTCTTTCTCCAAGCCGATGAAATTCCCAAACCATGACTTCTTAGCCAGCCTTGTAGATAAATGAAAAATACAAACAGTGAGAAAAAATATTGTGAGAACACCTCAGCAATAACAAAGCTCCAGGACTGTGGCTTACTCAGGGCTGGACTCTGGTGTTAGACTGGACATGTCTTCTGATGTAGGAACTGGGAGAGGAAAATCTTGATTAAAGTTTGTCTGGAATATGAACTCTAAAGCTGGAAGCCCACGTAGAGCAAACACCCAAACCCACCTTGTAATTTACGCCGATGGAAACGTGGCGAGCCCAGCAAGTTGTTCTTGAAAGAATTGAGCCGAGTCCTCCAGTGGGCGGGGCTGCTGGCCGCCATGCCGCTTCCCCCTCCGGGGCTGGAAGGCGGGGTCAGCGACAGCGAGCCCACCCCGCCCCCTCCCTCCGCCCGAGAAGAAGATGAGGACGAGGAAGAGGAGGGCGGGGTAGAGGAGGGGTGGTGAGGGTGGTGGACAGGGGTGCCCAAGGGCGTGGGCAACGGAGAGCCCTGAGGGGTGACCTGTGGCACAGAGTTTGGGTAGAAGCTCTTAGTCACAGACTTCAGGACAGACGACGAGGGGAAGAAGAAGCGAGGGATGGGTGACAGGAGAGGAGAGGGGGAGGGGGAGGATGGGTTGTGCAGAGGCAGGGATTTGATGGGCTGCAGGTGGGGTCGCTCCGTGGGTCCTTTGGTGGGCAGGGTCTGGGTCTTTGGGTTGGCGGGAGCTTTGGGCTTGTCTTGAGACCGCGCTGAGCGAGGAGTGGTGGCGCTCCCCTGTTTGGGCTCCTTTGTCAGGGGGGAAGCGGTGGCACAGGTGACGTCTGATTGGCTGAAAGTAAAGACGGGGCTCTGATAGGACTGGGGGAGTGGGGTTTGGAGGGGTGGGTTTTAGAGGAGTGGGTGGGGTTGAGAGACATGGAAAACAAGAAAGAGAAGGGATGGAAAATGAAGAAAGGATGGAAATGAATATCATGCTTAATGACAGAAAAGTGCATATTTTGAACAGTGAAGATGCCAAATGCAGTTGTACAAGTGCTGATTATGAAAGCTTTCATTTTGGCCTTTTGAATCTTTTACTAGTGACGGTTTAGCAGCAGTTGTGACGGGGTTAAGAATGCAGAGACAAGAACAGAGGCAGCGAGGACGTTACTGACAGCAAGTGCAGCAAATTAATTCTTTAACAACTACTGTTAGTGAATGCTTTCACTACTTTAATAATTCTGTTTTCCATCTATGAGACTAATACATGCACAAGGAGGACAAAAAGTGAGATTAAAAAAGAAAAGCAAATGGGTGAGGATTTAACTTGAATTGGTGTCATGATGACTGGAGACACTGATATATGGACAATATAGAGACCATTTCAAACATATTCACATCAGAGTCAGGGAGGCAAAATATGTGAACAAAACAGAATCCAATCTTTGTTTTTTCTGACTTTAAGAAACATAAAAGTAGTTATTTATACAGGAATATATTTTTATGAAACGTGTAGACAGAAGAGAGAAACCTGCAACCTGGTTAATGTTAACATCAGTTAACCTGCATCAGTTTACAGTGTCCTGAGTAAGCATAGATAAGTCAGTATCTTATAGTGTGTTTTATGATTAAAGCTGTGTGCTTACCCTGGGGCTGCTGAGAGGGCTGGAGGAGAGACCACTTGACGCTCCGCTGACTGAGCGAGACCTGATAAACATACCACAAGCTGATCATTACCAAGAAAAATCTTTACAGAGAATTCTTGAACTCCTGACAGAGATCAGAGTGTTTGTAATGTATAGGAGGAAGTAGAAAATACCTCTGGCTGTGTGCAGCTGTGTCGAGGGCCCTGCGAGGTGGCGTAGGAGACCCCTGCTCAGTAACGCTCAGCACTTCCAGACTTTTCCTCTCGGGGCGACAGCGGCCGTGGCGCGTCAGCATCGGAGAGTCGACGCGCTTTCGAGGCGGGTCCGCTAAAAAGGAGCGCCGGGGGAGAGTTTAGCATTTTGACAACGTCCTGGAGCTGTTTTGTTTTGACAGGATTTTTATGTTCCACTGAGTAATAAACAGCAGTACTGTTAAAGTGCCCCTCCAGACAAAACAACATATTTACATTAAACTTTACTGCTTCTTTTAACAGAGACTGGTGGCGGGTTCTCATGTTGTCGTCATTTTTGGTAAAGTTGAGGTGATCACAGTAGTTTTCCCACAGGCCTTTCACTCGCTGTACCATCGGTGACTGTGATAAACGTTGCACTCAAACGGCTTTCCTCTTCTACTTTAGTCCCATAAATAAACCGTGCAACAAAATCTGCTATAACATTTACAACAAGAAAAGATGATATACAACTTTCTGGACTCTGAAGGAAGTTCCCATGGACAAAAACTTTAAATAGTAGCTTCTCCTCCATAAATGGATCCACCCTGCCCTCTTATGACTTACCCACATCATTGCGTGGAGGCAAATCCTCATCCTCATAACTGGGGTAGCGCTCCTTCCTGTCCAGCAGTAGGTAATAGATCATCTTCTCCTGGTTTTCTCTGAAATAAACAGAAACAAAACAACGGAGATGCTAACTTAAAGAAAACAAATTTATTTAGAAGGAAATAAACAGAAAATCCTCAGAGCAACACGTGTTTCAAGTAGTTGTAGGTTCCTGCAATGCAGAATCATGAGTTTATGGTCAAATCTGTTTTTCTAAACATGAAGCCACACACTTACATTTATAATTTGTCAATTATTTAGATGCTTTTATCCAAAACAGGAGGAAGTGTTGAGGTTTGGTGCAGAGAAAAGCCTAATGTTAAGAGCCCATTCTATTTAAATCTATTAATAGGACTACTGTAGTGGTGGAACAGCCATTAAAGTCCAAAGTAATTACTTCCTATTGCTATGATTATTCCAGTGTTGATTTAGCAGCTGGGTCCTCTAAAGGCTAAATAAATTAAGCCAAGTCAAAAATCACACGTCTGCTTTTTTCCCCAGTCTACACATTTAATTTTAATGTTTATAGTACATTCTGTTCCAGGTGTTTCTCCGTTTTTAAGTGCATAATCAAACATAATCATCACGCTTGGAGATCAAACTTTCTTACTCTTCACATTGCAAATCCCGCGTGAGCTTGACTCTGTCTCGGAAACATCCAAGCGAGTGCATGCTGTCCAACACATCTGGGTCCAGCTCAGTCAGGGACGAGATTCGCCTCACACACACTCGCCTGGGAGGAGGCTGCTCGGGGCACGGCTCGTTACGACCGCCCCTTTGAACGGCAAGCATAGAAATCTTAAGATGTATAGTCATTTGTGAGGGTAAATATGGTGCAACGTCACTTCACAGCAGCTGAGAACTGCATGAAAAAAAGAATGAATACTCACTGATACCAGGAATGTTTCTGGATGGCCTCTAGCTGTAAGAGGTGACAGGGCAGATGGGGCCATTAGTTTCTACAGTCTGTTCACAGCCAGATGGCCACAGAGCTGTGATGTGCAAACACTTCACACTCCATCTTTTCTACTTCTGCACATTTTATCATCTCTGAATATTAAGCACCACTGTGATCATTTACAAGTTTTTTATTCCTTGTTAGAATAATAACGAAAACATGACGTAAATATCATTTAAATATAAAAACTTCCTGTGAAAGTGACTGAAATACATTTGCGACAGAATTCTCCCTAATGCAACTTGGCTCTTATTAGAATTTAAAAGCAAGGGTCCAGATCAAACAGCAAAAATTACAAGCAAATGCAAACAGTAAAATCAAAGTGGACCTAATTAATTAAAAATGAAAGGGCCCAGCAATCCTTCAAGAAATGCATATATCGGGCCTCCTTTCATACTACAGTTTTAAATAGGGATGTCCCGATATTGATATCGGATATCGGCTCCAAAAACACGATATCGGATTATATCGGACTTCATCAAAAATCTCCGATATCAGCAGTCTGTAATAAAAGCAGGAATTGTAGTCGTCCTTTTAATTAACCAACTATTATTTGTTTTCGGCTTGTTATTAAAGTTATGTTTATTTTGTTTGTACTGTTTTTTATGGTCACTAAGAGCAATGACCTCATTTTTTGGGGCAGTGTATGAAACTCTGAACACTCAAATTGAAGCAGTTGGTAAGTTTTTCTTATGTCTTTTTCTTATGTATTATATCGGATTGATATCGGTATCGGTCAATACTGAAGGCTGCAATATCGGTATCGTATCGGAAGTGAAAAGTTGTATCGGGACAGCCCTAGTTTTAAACTGAGATAAGGCTGAGGAATTATGAAGTAACAGCTGCTGCACAAACTTCAGAATCTGTTTTGAGGATAAATCTCAGCTACTACCATGTCAAATATTTGCACAATGTCTGTAAAATTTACTGAATTGTAGCCAGCTATATGTTTGGTAAGGTGGATTAGCTGCAGTAGACATCTAGAATTAAATTAACTCTAAATGTGAATCAGTTGTAGATGTAAAACTAATTATTTTCTGGGAAATTTTGTTCAAATCTAGGGGTTCATTTTTAACAAACACACGCAGGCACAAACCTTTTGTCTTTTGGCAGCGGCTGATAAATACCAGCCAGATGAGATGATTTGTTTAATTACTATAAACTGATTAGCCACATACCGTGAGCCTCTTCTCCGGGTTGACCTCAATCATGCCTTTGAGCAGTGATTGACAGTCCGGAGGGATGAAGTGGGGCATGTGGAACACCCCGCTCTTCACCTTTTCCAGGAGCTGGCGTAAATTGTCATGGTCAAAAGGCAGAGCGCCCTGTAAGGGAGAGTTAAGAAAAAAGAACAAATATGATCAAAACAAACGTGGCCAAAGAGCTAAAACATCACTGTAAAAACGCAAGTAAAAAAACTGACCACCAGCAGAGCAAAAAGGATGACCCCACAGCTCCACACGTCTGCTCTCCTCCCGTCGTACTTCTCCCCCTGACAAAGAAAAGAACAAAACAGACTCGACAATCAGAGCTCCTTTACACCGATTTAAGGGGTTACACAAGATTAAACCTGACTATATTTCCATCAAAAGAAACGCTGTAATCCATTCTAATCCCTGCACTTAGTCTTTCTCAGTCAATATTTCATTAATAGAACTGGATAATCTTCTGAGTGCGATTAAAGTTCACTCTAACTGGAGATCATTAAAAACAACACAAGTTACAGGTTTAATACCAGTGTGAGAGTTTTTACATCCATCTTTATTGATTTTTAAATCATTTCTGTCGTCGATTGGTGCTTGCCGTGAGTGGCTCTATGTATCTGCTTCCAAATTAATAATTCATGCAAATCGTTCACTCGTTTTTATTAGAGGTATGGTCCATATAACTTACCCGTATAACTTCAGGACAAGCATAATGTGGTGATCTGAAATCAAAAGGCAATGACACAATAAGATGCCTATGAATATTAAGGTTTGGCGGGGGTAGCAGTAAGTTTAAAGCTATTATGTAAATATATGTTTTTAGCTTCCATGGCAAACAGATTTTTGCAGAATGTGCTGCATAAAATGATTATATTGCAAGCTGCTAAATATGCAAAATATATATTTTTATAAATTAAGGCATTACTTATGATAATGTGTATGTACTCACCCACAGCTGGTCTCTAACAGACTGTCCCCCACCTGTAAGGAGGCCATGCCAAAGTCAGCAATACGAATGTTGTTCTTTTCATCCAGCAGCAAGTTCTCCGGCTTCAGATCTCTGTGACTGCACACAGATACACATGATTTTAATTTAAGCTGAAATGCATGAGTTTCCATAACCACAACTAGACCACAAGCTGTTTTAAATCATGGATTCTTTATCATTTCTACGAGAGTTGCTTAGTAATTCACAAGAGGAAACTATCATACTACATATGGCCAAGCCAAGCCCCCATCTAAGAAGCACTGCTCCATGTGAAAACCAACCAGATGGAATGACTGTGGCAGAAATCCAAAGCAGAGATGATCTGCCGGAAGAACTTCCTGGCCTCTTTGGGAGTTAGCCGTCCCTTCTTCACCAGATAGTCAAAGAGCTCTCCCCCTGACACATGCTCCAACACCAGATACCTGTCGGCAAACAAGGACAACTAAACGTTCGTCTCTAAAACAGTGACTTTTTAGCTCCTAGCCCACAAAATCACTGTTGTGGAGACTTGTGACCCCAAATACCGTTGATTTATCTACACAAACTTTAGAAACACCAAATAAATAAGCTCATAATGAAAACAGTTTGAATTCATATTGTACTACTTATATCTATAGATAGCGATTATTTTTAGCTTTTACAATTACAGTGAAAATATTCTATTAGAAATTATTTTTATCAAATGTAATGTTTGTGACCCACAGTGGGGTCCTGCCCCCAATATCTGGACCCACTGCTCTGAAAGACAGGACAGGGTTCCTACAGGTTTCTTCTAGTCAAATTCAAGTCTTTTTCAGACCTTTTAAAGACCATTTATATAAAAATTTAATACCCATTTCACAGACCTACTGACAAGAAAAAACTAAAATTCTTGAACATATGTTCTTTTATTTCTAAAAGAATGTGGAATGTGCAAAGTATGACAAGTTATTTAATCAGAATAATCGTGGTTGACAGATGAAACCTTTGAGGTGAAATGTGATACGGAGAACTTACAGCACACATTTTAAGACCCAGATATCAAAATTCAAGACTTTTTCAAGTCTTTTTAAGGTATTATTTCAAAATTCATACATTCAATGCTTTTAAGACTTTTTAAGACCCCGCGGAAACCCTGCAGGAAGTGGTAAAACAAACCTCCCCTAGCACTCTCATAATAATTACATCATTCACTTTTTGTTTTCGAGTAACCTCAATAAATTCTGCTGGCCCAAATACTGATTACTGTATTTAGACGCATGTAAATTTAAATGTCACCAACACTCAGGACACTAAGAAAAATGGTTCAATTGTGTTTTTCATGTGAACTAAAATGAATAAAAACTGCATGTTAAGTTATGTCAGTCGTCGTGATATTTATCTACTACATCAGAGTTTTTGAGGACTTCTAGTTTGTCTAATTTTACACAACTTAAATTATATTAGTAGCAAAATTTGATTTGGATTGCTTCTTGGACACTACTTTTTCAAATAGCACAGTTCTGACAGCATCAAAACAAACAAGGAAATCAAAAATTAAAGATGTGAAATTTTGTACTCTCGTTAAAGTGAGATTTGTATCCATCAACTCCAAAGATTCCGTTAAAAAACATGCAAGAGTGAAGGCTCTCTTGAAAGCCGAAGGAACTCACAGATATTTGTTATTCTCATAAACATCATGCAGCTTCAACACATGCGGATGCTCAATGAGTTTCAGAATGGCAATCTCCCTCTCAACCTAGTTAGAAAAGAAGAGATAGTAAAGATGTTAAAGCAGCACACACACGCGCCAGTTAGTGATCATTTTGGGAGCATCAGAACTGATGTTAAGAAATGACAGATTTAGAAAACACAGAACAGTTTGTTTATAGCTGAAAGCAGCCGGCTGTATATAAAATTAGTTCTGTAGTCATCATCATGAACAAACACCTCAAAGACGTCACACTGTACCTTCATCAGGACTGACTCAGACAGCTTCTCTCTGTTGACTATTTTGATCGCTACCTTCTGACCCGTAATGCAATGGATCCCGAGTTTGACCAGTCCTGACAGACAAAAACAGGAAAGAAGACATAAAAAAAGAGGCATTGACTATTTGATTTTTATATTTTAAAAAAAGGACATTTAGTTTTTATATTTGTTCATTTTAAAACTCACCTGTCTGTCCCTTCCCCAGTGTCTTTTCCAGTCGATAGGGCCCAACATATTGAGCAGACTGACTCAGAGACAGTTCCTTACTCATACTGCTCCTACTGAATACACTACTAAAACTAATACTGCACTGTGATTATTGCAATTACTGATATTGTACAGCTTATGCAGAGGTTGTTGCTGAAAAACAAGATGCTCAACTTAAAGGGAAAGCATTTTAATTCATGGAAAACACTGCTAACGAGAGGCTACTTACATGTAACATGACAAAATGGTGGACTTTAGGTTGTTTATCTAATCTGAGCTAAATATTCCGTGTTCTGGACCACGGCTAGCATGGCATTAATACTTAACAAAACAGCTAGTGTTGGTGACACTAAGTTCTAAAGCGGTTTTCTGCATTAAATATCGACCCCTGCCTTACATTTAAACACTGACACTGTTCTGAAGGCAAACTAATAAGTTTTGCTCATATACAGAAGCTAATTTGAGTAACTTGTGTCGTTAAATATAAAACGTACAGCCATTAAACAGCCAAGCTCTGAGGTCGGCTACGCTTTTACGCTGTTTTCGTGTACCAACAAAACGTCCGATAAATGAAGATTAAGAAGATTAAATCGACGTTGTTTTCTCCGTCGGGCCTATTTTACAGGTGTAACATGTTATTTTAGCCTCGCCGCCGCTCTCCCACACAGCAGCGAGGCTAGCTTTTAGCTTCAACGCCTCGACCGACGGCCGTATCGCGCCTGTCAAAAAAACCGACCCCGCTTCAAGTTTCCGGGCATCGCCAAATGGTCAGTTTTATCAAACGACCGCCGCATTCTCACGGTATTTCGAGCTGAAACGCGTATTCCTCGCAAAACAACCATCTTTTAGCGTATAGTCCACCCCCTCCCTGCCTCTGCCAGCCTCTGCCTCGCTACATCACTGCAAGTAGCGGATCACAGCATCTTCTCTCTCCTTTGGCGTGTCCTCCTCCGTCATCGGCGGACGCACAGGTGAAGCAGCACAAACCAGCTCCCCCGGCCGCCTCGTCCTCCGCCTCACTCCTGATTACAGTTCACGCAAGGCAGAAAAAATAGGGCCTCTTGGATGATACTCCGTTTTCTTGCCGTAAATCGATATTTTCTCTCTCCTCTTCCTTCCTTCGCCCCACTCGCATCAGCATCCGGGTCTCACTCCCCTCTCATCCTCCCTGCTCCTGCCTCCTCTCTCTCTCTCCTCCGCCCTCCCGGTCTTCCTCAAAACGCGCTTATCTCTGCATTCACCTCAGCACCTGCCACACTGTGGGCTCCGTGGGCCGCAGCGGACACCTCCCTCTCTGATATTATGAAAAACATTTGTTTAAAAAAAAGCTGCAGATGGGACGCTGCTGGTGAGGGAAAGCTGCGCCTTCAGAGTCACTGGCTAGGCCTGCAGTAAGATGATGTGCAGGAACACAACTGAAAAAAAGATCACAGACTTTATACACGGTAACTGTAGTGTGTCAAGTCATTCTAGTTAATTTATTAAATCAGTTTCACAACAGTTGATGTCTATATTTATAGAAGAATGCTACAGATTCAAGCTAAAATGATCAAAACCCAAACAAAATGTTGTGATGTGGGATATTTATAATAAATGTAAAGAAAACAAAAATTAAAATACATGTTAAAGCTACTAGTGGTTCGTTAAGGTCACCATGCACACACCTGTGTCTTTTATAGCAAGCCAAATCAAATTTATCCCAAAGGGAAAGTTAGATTATAAAGTCATTGCAGGCTGTTCTAGCTGTTGGCAGGAAGGATCTTCTGTAGCAGATCTGAAGAAGCATCTGACTGAAGACACTCTTGTTGAATTAAGATAGCAGTTCAATATCTGGGCTGCAAAGATGATATTTCACATGTACTGGGTTACATCATCTGTTGTTGACAAGCACTGCTAATCCGCCTTTGCTTCTTCCAAAAATAAGAGTTGGGGATCTGACCGTGCAGCCATGTTTCAGTGAAACACATGATATTCTGTCCGGGTCCTCATCGGCGCTTCAAGCCCGTCCATCTTATTTGTGAGAGGTCATACTGTCTGTCCCCGTTACGATCGGTGGAAGTGATGGTTTAAACTTCCTCTCTCTCCACTTTGCTCCTGCTCTACAGTGACAGCATCCCCTCTTTCACTTGTCTGGGATTTTTTTTTTTTTTTTTTTTTTTAGCTTTTGAGATGTCAATTAGCTGCTCCCTCTTGTTAACAAATCTGTTGTTGCTATGGTTACGCACCATGACAGGTGGCCAAAAAGTAGAAAAGTTGCAGCCAAAATTCTCCAAGCAGCACAGCATCCAAAATCACTCAAAAAGCAACGCTTTCAATCAGAAAAAAAAAAAAAAACCCAGAAAAACTCCCCAAACAAAAATCACTTAGAGCTACTGAAACAAGCTGCCACCTTGTGCAGAGCTATAGAACTAATGAGGGGCAGATAGAAACACAGACTATTGTGCAATAAGTCATATCAATAATTCTTGATATGGAAGCATCAAAAGGCTTTGATCATACATTAAACATTTTATGAAAATTCTTCTGATGTCTGATGTTTTTGTTGTGACCTGGGTTATAGTGCTCCAAAATGTTGTTTCATCAAAATCCTATTGTTTCCAATGTGGACATTTCATTTTGCAAATCTAGTTAATGCTGTATTGCTAACAAAAGTTATGACACATTATTTCTAATTGCACTGAGTGTTTTGATGTACAGTTTGCATATTTTAATTTTTCAAAGCTGATGAGTGCAAACAAAATTATTGATAGAATTGCAAAAAAGTGATAATACGGGTGCTTTAATACCCTTGATAAAAACAATACCCCATCCATGTGACATTTTCACTAAAACTCAAATTAAAAACACATAACGATGAGCAGAAATCCTGAAAGACATTTGAGAAACCTGCTTCTCTGTGAGCAGACGATGATTCACAAAAATTACACAAAGGTGACGGTTTAATCGAAAGCTAAAGTAGGACATTTGAATGCATCATCTGTAAAGTGCACTGAAAAATCTCTAAAAATCTCAATTTGAAATGTTGCGTGTGGGCGGATAATTCCTCCAAAGCTCCGCTTCATCTGAGCTTTAGCTCGTCGATTTTTATACAGCCAAAGGGATTTGTCCTAAATCACAAAACAGGAAAAGAATAAGGGGAAAATATGCATTCATACTACTTTTTGTGTTGTTTTTGCCATAAAAATAACTGTCCTCTATTACAAATCTCAGACAATATAACTTGCAAAATTACACTTTTGTTGTCCTAAAAAGTAGAGCAAGGATAAAAGTACTTATGTGTTCCTTAAAATCACTGAGCATATTCTTTCAACCTCTTCAATGGAGAACTTTAGAAAAAAAAAGCATAATTTTCATGTCACTTCTCTGTGTAATCTTACTTTCTCATAATCCTTATATTCACTGATGCAGCTTAGGCTGAAAAAGTAATGTTACACTGCTCTATGCAGGTTCTAATGTAAAGATTAAGAAGAGATTAACAAGATCTTCTTAACTCGATTAACTACCCGAGCCATCCTCAGCCAGAGCAGAGGTTCTATAGACCAACAGGAACGTCTGTTTTTATATTACCAGTGTTTCTCCAGGAAACAATGTTAATTCAGTGTAGACGGCTGTTAGATGGATGCACATTAAACCAATTTCCTATTAGAGCTGTTTTCAGTCCAGAGCGACGAGTAAAGCATCAGGAATGTGCAGAGAAAAAGAAATCTGTTTCCAAAACGGTGAAATCTATTACAAAATCAGAATCCTGGGGTGTGGATTCACTTACATACAAAACAATCCTGAACCTATAAAGAAAATGGGGTGAATTGTGAGCTTGAATATGTTTTATAACATTTATTAAGCTCCCTCTGACAGAGTTCTCACACAGGCCTGGAATGCATCGATCAGATCTCTGCAGTCCTCCACAGTCTTGTCTCGGACACTGTAACAGATTCACAAGAGTTTATTTAACACATGTTACAAACCGCATACATTTAAATATATAAAACGTGGGAACAAATAACCTTTATGAGCACAGAAACATTAATCTGCACCGCAGCCAAACTGGCATTAATCACTGCTGCATGTGCAACATGTATCTGCTGCTTCTTTATGCAGGTAACACGAACCAACAGCCTGGTATGTTCCAATCCTCATATTCTATTTTAAACTTAAGATATAAGATACCTGCTGTATGTTCTCTGTACAAAATGTCATTTAGTGGATTTACTGAAACCTGTCAACAGGTTTTCAGTGTTTACTCCAATTAATAACCTTCTCTTAAAGCTGAACCCACATTTATGGTCGGCTTTTGACATAATGCATGACTGATGTTTCAGAGCAAGAAGAACTCGGGTGAGAATTTCTTATAAAAAGTTTCATCACCTATAACTGAAAGTCACTTCTGCAGGAACTCACCACTTGTCTGTGTGGCCTTTAATAATCTGGCATGATGCTGGCACGGCGTCGTCAAAGTGTGGCATTTTGACAGAAGAGAGCTGGAGGTGTGCTGCTGCAAACGCTGCAGTCAAATGAGACCTAAGACAGAGAGAGAGAGAGGGATGCGGGTGGAGTGTGTGTGTGTGTGTGTGTGTGTGTGGGGGGGGTGACACAGACTGCATGAGGTAAATTAAAGCTATTTACATGCATGAACTGTAAGATTCCTTATATAATGGAGGGATTTTTATTGTTTTCTTACTTTAAAATTCTGAAATCATTCTTTTTTTAAGGGCTAACACATCAGTGAAAGGTAGCAAATGTGTGACTAGTCCCATGACCTGATTGGGTATTGGTTGTTGTATATATTTTAAGTAGGGATGCTCGATATTGGCTTTTTTTACCGATATCCGATGTTCCGATATTGTCTAATTCTTAATTTCCGATACCAATATAAACCGATACCGATATAAGCGTGGTAGCCTTCATTAAAAAAAGACAAACACAGTATTTAATGCAAGGTGTGCCAAATAAATAAAAATATCTCTAAAACTATAGATCAGATTAGTTATATTTTGACATTTTGGGAGAGAGGAGAAGTAGCCGAACAGTTTGATGTATAATATGTGCGTGGTATGTAAAGGTCATGTGTTTCATCATTACAAAAACCGATACCGATATTTACCGATATTGCATTTTAATGCCAATATCGGCCGATATTATCGAACAACCGATACCGATTCCCATCCCTAATTTTAAGTTTTATTAAACACATTTGTTCTTGTTTTAAGTGTTAATTTTGCACACACATTCAGAGAGCACCAGATAGTTCATTTCCATTCATGAAATTTAAATAAATAAAATTACTTAAAGAGCATATTTTAAGTTCTTTTTTTTTTAAATTCTGATAAAACTCTGTCCAAAAATACTATTTGAAATGTTTATTGAGGGTATTTTGTTTTACAATACATTTTTTTAAACCATTTTTCTAGTCCAAAGTGCCCCTTTTTGCAAAGTTTCTAAAAACGCTTTTTTTTTTCATATGTGAACCTGTGACGTCAGCTAAGGGAGCTCCTAGCTAGGTGGCGCTGCTTACAGTGTTGTCAGATGTAGATAAATAAAGTATTTGTAGGATAATTTAACACTCTGTACGATCAATAATCCCATAAATCTGATCATTTGAGCCCTTTGTTGTGTGGAGTTTGTGTAACAGATGCTTGTTTTAATCATTGTGTAGATTTTTTAAAGCTAAACTACTTTAACATCTCAGACTGGCACCGCTCTAGTCTGCCAGCTGCCTGCTCGCTGTCGGCCATGAGTTGTTAGTTTTAGGTTAGAGCGCTCTTTAATCCAGTCGGTGTGAATTCATTTTAATAAAAAATGCTAAATTATTATGTTTGTGAATGCCAATCGCCAGTCTGTCAGGACACTGAGTCAACAACGGGACGGCTTCCTTACCGGTACGGTGACTTCTGTTTGGAGACGAAAAACCCCGGTGGTCCTGGTCTAGTCCAGGACTGGATGTGATGGAGTCCCACATACCGACGAAAAACATTCAGTGTGACTCTAAACAGGCGCCGTTACTTCGATCCATTCACCGGAACCGCTGTTAGCACGCAGCAGCTAACAGGAGCTAACGGGGAGACTTGAGTCTCGTTTCCATGCCAGGTTTGGTACGGTTCGTGGTGGGTCGTAATCCGGTACCGATCAGCGATTTCATGAGAGCATTTCCTTCAGGTGTCTGACCCTCACCTGGCTGGCGGGGTACAGTAAATCCATGCCGCGATGCTCTCAGAGGGGCTTCCCGTTCCCAGCGGGGCTACCAAGAGGGGCTTCACGGCGGGGTTTCCAGGCTGACCCGACACTGTTTCGGTCAGCCTCGAACCGTTTAGCTGCATCCTGTGAAACTTTTTATAAACTCTTTCATTTCTTAACAATCCACCTGAACGCAGCTCAATGTTTGGAGCTCTGATGATCACAAACCTGGTGCTAAACGCTGGTATTTTACCCAGACCCAAGTGAGGAGGTGGGTCACGGTCTACAGCTGGACCGACAGGGTACAGCCTTACAGGACTGATTGTTTTTATCTTTTTTTTTTTTAATCTTAATAAAATAACTGCTCACTATAGTAATAAAGTAATAAAATAACGGCACTCTGGGGGTTTGTTTTGCTCGTCACAAGCAGTGATCAGTGGATCAGTTTTCTATATAGAGAACGAACGGTCTCCCTGAACTGTCGTCACTTCCGGTTTGGTGAAAAAATTGACAATTCTCACAAAAACGAATCCAAGAGCCTAAATAAGCTGAATTTGTGTAAATTTTTATTCAGAAAAAGTTTCTATTATATTTCTCTAAACATTTGTTTAAGGGAGTGTCTAACTTAAAATATGCTCTTTAAGAAAATTCAATAAAATCTCCCTTAATAACAAAAATACGTCTAATTTCAGCAGAATGAAAGGTAGTGCAATGAATGCAGCATGCACCAATTTCATGTTCTAAATCCCATAATAATAATAATTCACAAAATTCACAAACACTCCTGACAAAAATAAATCTACCAAAGCAAAAATGACTTCAACAGTACATATGAAAAAACAGAAATGAGACCAAACTCCTTATAAGTTTGCTTTGTGCTGTTTTCTTACACTCAGATTTACCTTTACAACTGCAGGAGATTTACAATCAATTAACTATTGATATAACAGCTTTTCACTGCATTTTAAATCAGAACAAGAGAAACTGATCTCTGAATCCTTTTCTATCTACAACGATGCTCCAGTCTAGATTATTTTAAAGTTACATCAACATAATGTAAAGAAGCCTTGTGAGTGCATGAAGTAGGAATAATGGGTGCACTTGACACCTTTACAGGGTATAATTATTATTTAGGCTAAAGGTTGTTTTGACAAGACACTTTAACATCCACGTTTTACATCTTTATACATCCTAAAGTGAATTTAGGGTTTTTAAAGTGATAATATGCAGTTTTGCTTGTTTTGGGCTCCCTCTGGTGTCCGTTTTAAATTACTGCATTAAACAAGTTACCAGATCGTTTCAGCTTCTAAACGCCAATATCTACCTGTTGAAATGTCTCCTCAGCCTTCATAGCTTTCTACAGGAGCGGTTATTTACTCCTTAAAAGAAATCAGCTGTGTTCAAGCAGGGAGAGATTGAAAAAAAGCAGGAATCATGAGCTAAAAACACTCCAGCGCTAGCATAACAGCTAGCCACTCTGGGTTAGCCTAACCCTCGTGAGACACGTGACTTCCTGGGTACCGTGACGGCGACGGAGATCTTACAATCGTGGTTTTCCGGCTGTAATCACCAGATGGGGCTAAATGACTTTTCATTAACTTTGTAAAGGGTCATATTAGCACATACTGGCTCGAGGAAAAGATTTAAAAATATGAAAAAGTTGCATATTATCACTTTAAATTTGATTTAAAATGGAGAACCTAACTTGTCCACTAGGGGGCAACAAACACTGACACAATGGCAAATGTCAAGGCAAAAAAAAAGAAGAAAAAAAAAGGCCTGAATGTGATTTCAGTCATTCTGAGTCATTCCGAGGAGCTCATCCACCTTTTCAGACACTTTATTTAACCTTTTCGTCACTACTCCCTAATTTATTAGCACATTTGGAAACATTGACAAGGTAATATAATGATATAGACCATGACTGTGTTTGAGAAAAAACATGATCAAAAGCTAAGCACCTCTCTGTGCCACATGTGAGTGATCCCTCCAAAGTCATTATGATTATAAACCCAGTGTGCCATCTGCTGGTGTAAACAATTATGTGCATATGCTTCTGCCTGGCAGGTTTTCCAAATAATAAGCCTTGTTAAAAAGACAGATGTAAACAACTGTTGCTGTTAGGATGAGCACATGACTGCATTTTTATCTATTAGAAATTATTTATTCTAATAGATAAACATTTTAATATTTAGAGGCAATTTTCTCTCAGGTGTTTTGAACCGTTTTGTTAAACTGCATAATTATTTTCTAATTCTTTCCCATTTTATCTTTTTTTTTTTCTGTCAGATTTTAAGAATAATTTTGATAGTTCACATTGATATGTGGTTAAGTAACTTATATTTAAATGGTTTTGCATCTTTTTTTGTTGTTGCTATTTTATATCTATTAATAGTAATTTTTGGATTCCTGAATGATTTTTTGGTCTACTTTTTAAATGTTTTAACTTTAAATATTGGAACATATCACATTTCCTTCTGTCATTTTGTGCCTGTTGACAGTCCCTTAGTTAATTTAGCCTTTTTTTACGTTTGCATTTAATTTAGTACATTTTGTATGTTTATAATCATGTTGTTGGATTTTGTTGTTCTCATTTCAGTTTTGTTTTTTTTAGGAGGAGAGAGATCAGGTGCTCCCTGACTCATTGCCCTTTAACCCCACCTGCATGCTTTTAATTTGAAAGTAATTACAGGTATCCTAATTAATGTACTAATTAATGCACTTGGTTATCTCACTATGCGAGGAAAAACTAATTTACTTTATTTCTTTATTTAGTTTTCAAGCTCTTATCTGAGTATGATTTTGCAACATATACTGCAGGCGAACAAATCTGGTTATTGCGGGATTTTTCCTGTGTGCACTTGAACGCGTCTCAGCAAATCGCTGCGCACAGGGCGAATTGGTGACTATTTTGTGTTTATTTATAGTGATCCCATTAAAAAGGAGAATCTGGAAGAGTGAGCGGGGCTGGTTGGCAGACTGGTAGCCGGTGAATGGAGGTCACAGCAGACACACAGTGAGACGCGGAGGGGGAGAGGGAGGACGGACAGCGGCTATCCGCCTTCAAAAATGGCGTCTCCGGAGGAAAATGAGTAAAAAATAATAAAACGCGGCCTATTTCTTTTACACTTCCTCGTTCGACTTTTGGGATATTTTCGCTTTCAGCCGTGAGTTTCTCCAGCGCGAACGACCTCGTCGTCGCTTTTACTCGGATGGCTGCGAAAGAAAAGAAGGGGACCGCGTATTTGGGGAAATAAAAGCAGCCCAGTTTTATTTTGATGCGTCGTTGCTGACAGCTAGCATCTGCTGCTAACTTCATAGCTCCGCTCTCTGAAGGGGGTGGGAACGATTTGCATGCAAAGAAAAAAAAAGAGACAGATTTTTAAATTGGGGATTTCTTTGCTCGCCCATGGGGAATGATTGCAACCAACGTGGCCCGTCGATCTTTTCTAAAGCTAGCCAGCATAGCCAAAACTAGCCTGAAGAAAGGGGAGGAGAGACGGTGAAAAAGGACGCATTCAAGTCAAATGTTTGAAAGCAATTCGTCCATCACCGAGCAAATCATCTTCATCATGACCGTGACTGATTTTAGACCAGATCTGCATTCGAGGAAATGATAAACGCGAAAGGCGCAAGAAAAGGAGAAAGACTGGCTTTTTTTGGAGGTGGTTGGATTATAACCCCGTAGACCCCCCTCTTTTTTCATCCAGCTTTCTCCTCCTCCCCACCATTTCTCTTTCAATATGCTGTTTTCCACTCCTGAGGACTTGCTTATGAAACCGGGGAAAATAGCTTGAAAACGAGAACGGGAGAGACTGGATTTTTTTTCCCTCCCATATCGTGTCCTGCTACGTTCTCGTTGCATTCATCCTCATCGCACGCACTGTACAAGAACAAGACATAAATGGATAGAAATTACCCGGGAACAGGATTTGGTGATTTGGGCGCAGGAGCAGGATGGAGTTACGACAGAACGGCAAAAGCAAGGTATGCATCGGATTCAGACAATGTGTATGCATCAGTGGTAGTTTGCAGGGCACGGTGTGACCCATGTAAACAAATTGGAGCTATTAGCCTCATATATAGCGCCATGCCATTATGTGTAGCGCATTGACGTCCAAACAGTTGCATAGTGATAATATTATAAACAGGAATGGATAAGTGTGTGTCGTGGGGGTGGGCGGGGTGGAGAAGGAGGTTGGGGAATGAATTGAATGTGATTGACAGACATGGGTTTTTTTAGGCTGGACCTGGCGGGATGGATGGATGGATGGATGGTTGGAGGTGGGGGATGTCTGGGTGTCCATTGGAATTATTGTTCCCTGTGTGCAGGCCTAGATTCAGACCCCTGATAGATAATTTCATAGGATTCATGATAGAAACTGGCGAAGAGTGCAGACGCAGCAAACCCCCCCCTCACCCAGCAGCCCCCCCTGACAGACATCAACAAGATAAACTGATGCAAATTAACCGAGGGGGTGCGTTTAATTACCCTCCTCACTGTAGGCAAACAGAAGTCCCTTTTAGAGGCCGGTGCTGCACTGTTCACACTGATTTGTTGAATGCATTTTTATGCTCGAGAGTGATTCAAGGTAAATTGTGGTGAATTGTTTTGCACGCTCATTTGCATAATACAGATCTGTCACATTCCTCATGCGTCAAAGTTGCAATTTTTTTCTGTCTGGGTCAAATAAATGGTTATGTAAAAACTATCAGATTTAAGGATGAAAGTGTGCAAAGCTGCGAGGCAGCGCTGTGTTTTAGCTTCAGTTAGCCTGCGAAGCTAGCGTTATGTTGCAGGAAAATCAGTTGCGGCCTGTTAGCATCATTACCCTCCGCTGTTCCTACACATGTCACGTTCCTGACAGTTTTTTGACGTTCCTGCTCAAATTTAAAGGCCACCTTTGAAAAAATATCATTTGGATAAACAAACCTGGCTAATTGCTGGTGTTTGCTTTGCAGCTTCTTGGCGTGCATTTGCGTCGACGTGCACCTTTTAGTTGTTAGCTACATCCCCATAATTAATTGTCACAGATATGCTAATTGATTGTCTGTGGTTCAAATTGATAGGAATATGCTTTTTACTTGGTGAAATCATGCTATTTAGTTCCCTGTGTTTTATTTAAACGCGAGGTTGGCCGCGGAGATCGGGCCTTGTGTCTGCATTTCTGCTGCTAAGCGATGCTAGCAGCAACATGAATGCTAACAGGAATCTGAACAACCAGCAACGCATTTCATCAGTGTTTTTGTAAAGCAAAAAATGATGCAATTAGGGTGTTTTAATGACGAACCATTTATAAATTATGTTAATTTTCTAAATGTGTAAAATACGGGCCTTTAATTTCCGTTTGATTAATTGTAAATTAGTCATTCTTTTTAATTTAAAAGAATAATTAAGTCCAGGCTACACAGATTTGTAACGACGAATACAGTTTGATATAAACACATGGGTTGCAATTATGGATTAAATCAATATTAAATTGGTTTTATAATTTTTATATACATGTTTTATTGGTTATTACTTCCTGAGAACATTTTAAGTTCAAACTAATAACCCGGATTTGAAATCTGATGCCTGGATTCTTTTAATTAAAGTGCATTTTACCTGCACATCAAGTGCTGTGTATTATACAGTCGACTAACACTTAATCTTTTTTCAAGGGTCACATTTTTGGAACAGATTAAAATTATGTTAATATACTCTAAGATTAATGACATTTCCACAACCCCCCTCCTCCTCTCCCTTCTTTCTTTCCCTCCTAGTCTTGTATATGGGAGTTCCAGATCATCCCACCCTGAGTCTGAGCTCCTTCACCGACAAGCCTACGCCACCCCACACCCTCTGCAGAGCTATGCCACCAATCACCACCCAGGGAGCTCTGGCCAAGGCGGGGCTTGGGGAGCAGCTGGACGGAGTTTGGGTAAGATAAATGTCATACCTTCCATGTCACCACCATAAGGGGCCCTGGCAATGAATTATTGTGTCTGTGCTTGGAGGCCCTGGTAGATTATTGTCACTGAAAAATGCTCGATTGAGTCAACGCTGTGGATGCCAAAACCTGCGTTTGTGCTTAAATAGTTTCTGCACCATCTTGTCGGTTGTTTCAGTACTTGTGGTAAATAATGTACTTACAGGTGGGCTTTGTGATAGTGTTTCAAATATGATGGAGAAAAATATCTGAATAGACTTTGAGAAATTAATACTTTTTATTTTGTGTGCATTTACTCAAGATAGTTTTTGTATTCCTAATCAATTAATAATTCGTCCTTCCTCTGTGGTTGTTTCTTAAAGGTCTTTCTGGGCTCTTTGACACTGGCCTGCACCACGCCAGCCCCTCGGCTCCTGATGCCTCAGTCATGAATCTGATCTCGGCCCTGGAGTCCAGAGGTCCCCAGCCTCCGCCCTCTGCCTCCTCCCTTCTTTCTCAGTTCCGCACGCCGTCCTGGCAGACAGGTGGGGCCACGTTAAATTCTCCCCGATGTGCTGACATTCAAACAAACCCAGTGTCAATATGACATTTTAAAAATCCCTCCCAATATTTGTCTACATTATTATTCTGAAAGTGTTCGCATGTGATCATTCATTTTTAGCATATCACTGTTTTTTTATGTCTGTACTTTTGAATATGTTTAGTTACGGTTGATGATTACTGAGTAATTTTGTGATGTTTTCTTTTTCCTAACAGCGATGCACACGCCTGCTCCCCCTGAATTATTCATCTCTGGAGCCCTTCCTGGCTCTGGATCTTTCCCTTCCTCTTCAGCTCTATCAGCGTATCAACATCCAGCATCTTTCTCAAGCCGCTCATTCCCTGCCGCATCCCTTTCCCTTCAGGACACGCCCACATTTAGCCCTACGTCCAATGGTCTGCTCTCCCCGCACGATCCCCTAATACACATCAAAGCCCCATCCCAGTCAAGCCTGGGTTTTGATAGACTCCTGTCCTCGCAGGGTGCTGCTGCCTACAGGGGCAGCCAGGATCCCACGGGCGCCACGTCAGCCCAGGCGTCCTCTGCCAGGCATCTGCAGTCGCATCAGTTCAATCTGCTATCATCTCAGCTGCAGGATCAGTCCTCCCAGCTGTATAACCCCTCAGTCTTTTCCTCAGCTCAGCCCCAGCCTCAGTCCCAGTCCCAGTCGAACTCAACTCAAGAACGAGCCGTGCCCCGGCAGGACAGCGTCATCAAGCACTACCAGCGGCCAACGCCAGCTCAGTCGCAGCTCTCCTCCTCAGCTGCTCACTCTCTTCAGCACTATCTCAGCTGTGGAGGGGCAGGATACCAACAGATTGCCACTCACCACAGACACGCTGGCCTTTCTTGCAGCCCGCTCGGTGACCAGAGCCCCTCATCTGACCATAAGCCCGCCTCTCGCACTGAGCAGTATCGGCCAATCATTCAGCCTCCCTATTCCTCCTCTTCATCCTCCTCTTCCTCGGCTGGGAAAGGTACCAAAAGCAGTTCCAGTAGTGGTTATTCTTCTGGCAGTTCTGCGTCATCCTCGAGAACTCCTCACACCCCCCCTTCTGCTTCATCTACCTCTTCTTCTTCGTCTTCTTCTTCAGCCACCTCTGGTGCTCATCCTTCTAACTCGATTCCCACCTCCAGTTCGAGCGCAGCTCCATCTAGGCAGCAGCCACCCCCTCAGACAGCGCCACCTCCCCCTACCCCTCAGCAACAACAGCCCCCTCCCACATCCACCTCAACTCCACAGTCGCTCCCTAAATCCTGCCTGTCTGGATACGGCTCTCCTGTTCCCCCAGTGAAGACCCCTACCTCTGCTCTTACTGGTCAGACTCCACCCCAACAGCAGACCCAGTCATATTCCCCCAATCAACCTCCAGCATCCCACCTGGCGCAGTCATACGGAGGCTTCAACTCCCCACAAGCCCAAGATCTGAGTTCTGGTACAGGTGGGAAAGGCTACGGGAGTTTAGGTGGACGAAGTCATTCGTACTCCACTGATTTATATGGAGCTGATTCTGCTTATGGGTCACTGTCATCCTCCCTAGGTGGTGCTGGCAGCCCATCACTGGGTTATGGAGCACCAGGTCACTCACCTGCCCTTTTGAGGTCAAGTGGTTCATCAGGTAGCGGAGCATCTGGAGGAGGAAGCAGCAGTGGCGCTGGGAGTGGGAACTCGGGGTCAGGAGGTGGAACTGGAAATGGTATGACCAATGAAAGAGGTGGAGGTAGTGGTGGAGGCTCCTATCATATTCCAGACTCCAGCCCTTCCCCATCAGGCAACTCGGGCATCATCCGTCCAGGGTTGCATTCACCAGTTCCCACCTGTCCCACTCAGTCTCCCGGAGGTGCGGGCTCAAATAAGTATATTTCTTCAGTTCTCTCGCCCACTTTTCTGGCCTCCCCACAGGGCTTCCCTGACACCAGAGGCCCCGCCTCCCAGCCTCAGTCATACCACTCAAACTCCTCCAAAACAAAGGCAGACACTTCCATGTTAGGTGTAGGCTCTCAGAGATCCCAGGAGGAAGTGGATGATGATGACGAGTTCTTGATTCAGCACCTGCTTCAAGCCCAAGCAAGTCCTGCTCCTCAGGCTGCCCATCACCACGCTCAGCAACAACCCCAACCAACATCTCAGCAAACACAACCCCAGCCTCAGTCAGTCGCCCCAACCAGTGACTCAGGCAAAGGGATGAGTTACGACATGGGCAAGAGCTCAGAAGAGAGGTACCACCCACAGAGCGTTATACGGACCCACAGCGCCACGTCTGCAGCTGGAGTAGGAAATGCAGGTTCTGGAGGGTCCATCTCAGGGCTGGACAGCCAGTTGGAGATGTCTCTAAAGAAACAGCAGCAGCATCAACAGCACCATCATCAAGCGCAACAACAGCCGCAGAGGAATGACAGATCTGTTGGGAGCAGCAGAAATGGTGGTGGGAGAAGCAGCACTGAACAGGTGCACTCCCACCTCCATCACCATGACAACCTTGGCTCGGTTGTTCACTACGGCCGGGGTGACCCGTACACCCAGCACTCCCTTGCTCCTCAGCATAGTCAGCACGTGTCCTCACACTCGCAGATGCCACCTCACACCCAGATGGAGCTCCAGAAGAAGCCGCAGGAGCGAGCAGAAATCCCTTATCCTCGGAAAACTCCGGAGCTCCAGCAGCAGCATTCCCAGTCTCAGGCTGCCGTTTCCCTGATGGACTCCCCTACAGATCAGTCCCGCCAGCCGCCACATCTGCTCCAGTCGGTGCTGTCCCACACCACCCGCAACAAACTGGAGCCCCATCAGCCGCACCACAAGATGGATTCTCACCCTCAGCAGCAGCAGCACCACAAAATGGACTCCCACCGCCAACACCAACAGCATCACAAAATGGACCCCCACCCATCACATCAGCAACATTCAAAAATGGACTCACTCCCTCAGCATCAGCAGCACCAGAAGATGGATTCCCATCAGCATCAACAGCACCACAAAATGGATTCTCATTCACAGCACCATAAAATGGACTCCCATCCCCAACAGCAGCAGCACTCCATCAGCCAGCAGCAAGCGGTGATGGAAGGCGCTGCCGGGAGACTCGGGTCGAGTAAGCATCAGGCTCAGTCCCAGTCCCAAACCACCCAGCTCCAGCTTCAGCTCCAGTCTCAGGCTTTGGAAGTGGCAGCAGCTCACTACAACCACGGTCCACATCCACATGACCAGAGCCAGGTCAAACAAAGCTCTGTGGTGTCCTCGCTGGACATGCTGGAGCGCTCCCTTTCTCAGACCTCCAACGCAGATGTTGGTGTTGCAGAAGATAGACGCAGTGGACCAGGCAGCGCAGGGAGGAGCGGTGGTAGCAGCGAGCGCCACAGACCTCCACAGCAGGAGCCTCAGAGGCAGCACCCATCCCACCATCAGCCGCCGCAGACCCACCACTCCCAGCAACACCCGACCCCCGAACTTCACTCCTTCCTCTCGGAGCCCGACATCGGCCTAACCGCCCCGTCTCACATGCACCACCTTTCACAGCATCATGCTCAGCAGCAACAGCAGCACCAAACTTCTCAACACCAACCAACCCACCCCCATCACCCTCACACACAACCCCACCCTCAGCAGCAGCCTCCTCACCCACACCACATACCTCCCCCTTCTGCCTCAGCCCACCCCCAATCTCAGCCCGACCCACAGCAACCACTCTCCAGCCAGCTCCCTCCTCAGCAGAGCCAGCTGGACCAACAGCGCTCCGAACAGCACCAGTTTGACACCGTCAGCCCAGTGGAGAAAGCGGATCAGAACCAGCAAAGTAACCGCTTCGTACCCTTGACTTCCATCTGCTTCCCCGATTCCCTCCTTCAGGATGAGGACCGCTCCTTCTTCCCAGGAATGGAGGACATGTTTTGTGCTGAAGACTATAAATCAAGTTGTGCTGGTGGCGCAGGACCCGGGCAGGAGGAGATGAACGAAGGACACGCTGGACAGGAAGGAATGGATTCGATGAAAGCTGGTCAGGGTGCAGGAGGAGCGGGGGGAAGCGGTGGACCTGGCTATGACATAATGGGTCACCACGGTGGAGATCAGGCTTATGAATCATACTGTCATGGCCTGGAGGAACCCAGCAACAACACCATGACTCTGGATCTGGACTCTCTTAAAACACACGAGCTTCCTTCCACTGTCAACACTGAACAGTTGGGTTTGATACAGTCCCAGGCCCCAGCTATGGGGATGGGCTCAAATACAGCCGGTCCAAACAACTCCGGAGCTAAACTCCCCTCAGGTCCCGGAGGAACTGGCTCGGGAACGGGTTCTGGGGGCCTCCAGTCTCCAATTTTCTGCTCATCTCGTCCCAAGAAGCTTCTTAAATCCAGCTCTTTCCATCTGCTGAAGGAGCGCAGAGATCCCAACACACTGCCTAAGAAAAGTTACGCTCAAGAATACGAGTTTGAGGACGATGAGGATAAAGCTGACCAGCCTGCCGACATCAGGTTGAACAGTCGCAGGTTGCCTGACCTTTTACCAGATCTGGTGTCCAGCTGCAGAAAAGGAGGAGGAGGTGGATCGCTCAGCCCTTTAATGAGTGACATTGATTTTTACCACACCTCTGGCTACTCCTCCATGGGTTCGCACACTATTCTGCCTCCAGAAGGGCCCAAGAAGAGAGGTCGAAAACCCACTAGGCCGAAAAGAGAGGGTCCCCCCAGGCCAAGAGGCAGACCCCGTATCCGCCCCATGCCTGAGCCCTACACCCCGCGAGGCATGATGGGAGACATGGGTGGATCAACAGTGGGAGCGGGCTTCAGTGTAGAGGGGCGGGGTAGGGGCAGAGGCCGTGGAAGCCGAGGTCGAGGAGGAAGAAGAGAGGATATGTACATGGAGATGAGTGGGAAGGAGCAGGATCAGATGCACTCGCATCACCTTCATCAGCAGCAGCAGCTCCATCATCAACCCCAGCAGCAGCAGCAGCATGAGCCCATCCCTCCTCTCAAGGTCAGTAGCATTTCAAACGTCAAACACGGGTTCGATTGTGGAAAAAGGAGCTGTTGATTTTGATGTTGGATCATTGCAGGAGGACATGAATGTATTGCTTATTTGGTGTAGTTTACTGCACCTCCTCTCCTAATTTGATTGGATATTAATCACAGTTAATTCTATTATCTGAAAGTCAGAAACTTCTTGGATTCTCATTCAATGCATCACTTTGTTTTTGCTTTGTTTTCTCTCAGATCAAGCTGCCAGTTGGTACTCTTTCCTCCTCTGACGCCTTGCTGAGGACAGACTCTTTGTCTGGCACCGACCCTGCTTTGTCAGACGGCTCGGTTGGCTCGGCTCCCTCGCTTGGTTTAAGTCCTGGACCCCCCTGCAGCACTGAGAATGCTAGAAGCCAGGACAAGAACAAACAGAAAAGCCAGATGATGAGTGAAGGAGTGGATGAAGAGGGATTAGAGGAAAGGGTAAAGGCTAGAAGATAAAGATTTGCTTTACTCAGTAGAGAATGCTTACATTGTACAAAACTGGATTTAAACTGATATGATTCACACTCTGACAGAGGTTGAGTTCACTTCTTTAGCTGAGTCATAGTTTTATGTTGTTGTTTTTTCCTCTCAGGGTGATGAGAAGGATTCCGAGTCTAAAGCTGGTTTTGTCGCTTCGTTCTTGGACTTCCTCAAGTCGGGGAAGAGACCTCCAGGGTTGGACATCTCACCAGGAATGGAGCCTGACAACGGTGAAACGTCACCCTGTAAATCAGGGGGTCTGCGCCCACTGTCTCCCGCGCCTCCTCCCCCGCCACCACCACCTCCATTCGGGGACAGCGAGGGGAATGGGGGCCTGGCTCTGGGCAACTGCCCCAGCCCCAAACGTTTAGAAGATGAGCTGAAGAGGAACCTGGAGACTCTGCCGTCGTTCTCCTCCGATGAGGAGGATTCAGTTGGGAAGAACCAAGATCTCCAGAAGAGCATCTCCTCAGCCATTTCTGCTCTGTACGACACTCCTCAGCTAACCTCAAACATCCAGCCCCCCCTGCCTCCTCCCCCACAGACTCAGCCTATTCAGGCCCCTCTTACCCCCACACTGCAGCCTCCTACGCTTAGTCCACAGCCAATGGTGCAAACCCCCCACTCCCAGCCTGAGTCTAATGAACCGGAGGTCCTTCCGCCAGAAGAAGGAGACATGGAAGAGAACAAGGAGGAGGAGAACGAGGATGAAAGGAGCACTGAGGAAGAAGAAGAGAGGGATATAACGGAGGAGAGGGAACCGCAGCTGGAAATCCTGGGTGTTCCTAAGCTTGATGGTGAGTTTCCTTATTTGTCACCTTGCATGTCATCTTATTACTTTTGCAAAAATGTTGTGTTGTAGTCGAAGGAGAATCCTGGTGCTGAATCAGAAGTCAGCTGGACTTCTTGTTGCTTGAAGACGTTTCACCTCTTGTTTTTTCAGACCTGATAATGGATGAATTGTTTAGAAGTTGTATCTGGGATAATCATTTGAAAAGTGTGAGTTGTTTAGGTTGTCGTTACCCCAGTTGTTTATGAACTTGTATCCTGGAGGAGAGAAAGTTAATGTGCAAAGGTTTTAAATCGTCACTGGCTTCTTTATATTTAGTGTTCAAGTAGTCAGATTAGTTTGTTCTCTTTAAGTGTTCTTGATCAGTTTGTTTCTCAGACTTTCTGAAGGTCTTTTGGAGTTTTTCCTCAGACTTTGGCTGCTTTTTCCACTCCTTTCCTGCTCAGTTCTTGACTTACGACCCTATAAAATCCATTGTAGTCATTTTTCAGAGCTTAATTTTTCCCCTCAAAGTTAAGTTTTTCAGAATTTTTTAATCTTTCGATCAAAAATACGTTTTCCAAAAGAGACAACTGGGGGAGAAAACGATATTTGTGAAAAAACAAAAGCTGAATATATAGTGCCACTTGTGCTTAGAAAACGAGAAAAAGGGACAAGTGAAAGGCAAAACAAGTGCTGGGCTTTAAAAACAACTTTCTACTGCAGAACAGGATCTAAAATCATAAAAAAAATTCCAGCAAAGACCATAAACAGGACCTCATCTTTCTACTGATCATTTTCTTTAGATCAATTTTCCAGCAAATAACCGTTTAGGAATCTTCTTGTTGATGTTAAAATACAGTTTTTATTTCTCAAACGGTTTCTTCTTCTTGATTCAACTAAAGAAAGAGGAACGACTTGTCTTGTGACAGGCAGCTGGTAATAAAGTGCCTAAAGATTCCATTTCAAATTGTCATGTTGACAACACTAATTCATCTCTTGAGTTTGGGAGTCTTTTGCGTCTGAATGGTTTGCAGTTAAGTAAACAAAGTAAAACTAGAAACTAAACTAATGAGTCCTCTGACAATATACGAAGAAAAGTCCAAAATAAATTATTTTAAAAAACTTTCAGAAAACCTGAAGAAATGTTGCCCAAAGAAAATCTGGCTGATGGGAAATAAAATATAAAAAGTGAGGCAGGAATCCAGACTTTTTATGAGTACTGTTGATGGGTTTTCTTCAGTTTTATCATTTAAAAAATCTGCTTTCTCTGTCCAAACCCGTCTGAGAGTTATGTGGACTTTTGAGCGGGCTTTGTAACGTTTAGCTTTCGCTCAATTAAAGGTCTGAAAACTTGTCGCTGCACTGCTGAACCACTCAGCTGAACCAGCTTGAGGATGTGTTTGGGTTGGAGGTTGAATCTGCATAAAAAGATTTCTCCTTTTTGTTTGAATCAGTAGGTTTTGCCATTTAATTTTTCTGAGATTACCTAGCTGGTTTCTCTAAAGCCTGGTTCAGGTCTCACTCTCCACACCAGGTTTCTTTATAGTTTTGATAAATGTTACCTTTTTTTTGTCATTTCCATGACTGGATGATAATAAAGGAGGGGGAAAAAAATGTATGGACGAGTATTTGTTTTCAGGTTAATTTCCTAATCTCTAAAACTAGAAAAATCTGGAATAAAAATTTATTACTAAAATTATTTTTTCCCTCTAAAGATTGTCAGTGTAAACCAGCGGTTCCCAAACTTTTTTTTGCCGCGCACCCCCTTCTATGTCCCAGCTGTGTTTGCGCACCCTCAGTCCCCAGATGGATACCTTTCACATTTGAACCAATTCCTGGTACCTACGAATCGTTAATGTTACAAATTTTCTATACTTTTGAGTGTTTGATAATTAAATAAATCGCTTTTTATATGTAACCAGGGATTACTCTGAGTGTCGCGTGTCCTACGGTCTTGAACGCCCCTCGCACGGTCTGGCGTTTCCTTGTGATTTGAATACGGCGGGGGTGTGTGTGTGTGTGTGTGTGTGTGTGTGTGTGTGGGTGTTGATCAAATGCTGGAAGTCAGCAGGAGGTTACTACACTGGTTTAAGCTGACGGTTCGCTTAACTAACTGCTTAGTGTTTTTAAATTAAAACCCAGCTCTGTTAGCCATTAGAAAGTAGCGCTGCATCTTTAGTAAAAAGTAAAGAAAACGACTCACCATGGAGTTGATTAAATAAGGACACATATGGAATCAATCGGCAGAGTTGTTACAAGCTGTCAAGAAGGATTCTTTGAATAAATAATATCCATTTGACAAGATAAACAGCCCAGCAGTTCGCACAACTTTGCCTCGGAACAAATAGTAAAAGTTATTGTCGCCTTCAAAATAAAGGTCTGCTCGAACGAATTCACATGATTGACAGAAAAGACTCAGAGTTCATCCATATATTGTCCCACAGCTCCACACAATAATAATATACATGTTTATTTACACATCTTAATTGAGTGGGGAAAAAACACTGTAAATGTGTAATTATTACATTTTTCTGCCATTACAGTTTTCATCTTGCGCACCCCCTAGTGGCAGCTTGCGCACCGCAGTTTGGGAATCCCTGGTGTAAACATATAAGATGGATATTGTTACCTTTTGCTTCCTTTAATTCGTCCATTTGTTATTTTAATTAATTTATTTTAGCCATAAGTATCTTGGTTTTCAGGTCACTGACCTAAAACTCAGTTTTAATCACCACGGTCGTACTCTGATCCCACTATGACATTTTGATTTAATTTTTATAGCTCTTTTTTATGTGACGTCTTTGGTCAACTCAAAGTTGCAGCAACTTAAAACTTTACGAATCAATAAAATATGAATTATTTAACATATTACATATAATGTATACAGCTTTTCATTTTGTACATTTTCAGTGACTGTATAGATGGCAATGTAAGCTATAAACTGTCCAAAAGTATTTAAAACCATTTATCTTCTTTAAAGTTCAATGAGTTAAAGTGGAAGTCCCGGCTTTAAAGTGTATCAATCCAAACCAATCAGTTATTGTTACTGGATCATAATTCTGTCTGATCAGAACTGTTGACCATCACGATGAGGAACAATCTGTGGAAAGGGTCACTTCTGTTAACTTTGAGGACGAAATCTAGAAAGAAAACACCGCTCGTGTCCATCACTTACAAAGCAGCCTCGGTTTGTCCTTCGTTGGTCATTTCAAACTAATTTCTAATGATAGTTGTGACCAGAATGCCCTCAGCTGTTTGTTGTGTAAAGTGTTCATCGAAGACCCAAAAGGTTGATGGGCCAGTGAGTCGTTTCTTGTGTGACTGTTAGTTTATGCAGGTCCATCTAAAATTTGAATATCGTGAAAAAGCTCAATATTTGTCACCTATTTCAGAAACTGAAAGTCGTATATATTTTTAGGTTTGTTGCACAAAGTGAAATATTTCAAGCTTTTGTTTCTTGTTGTTTTTGATGATTATGGCTACAGATGAATAATAGAATATGTCAATATAGGAAACCCATGGTGTCACACCCTACTCGGCTAATTACCTCAAAACACCTGTAAAGGTTTCCTGAGCCTTCAGTGGTCACTCAGTCTTGGTCAGTAGCTATGGTCCTGGAAAAGACTGCTGACTTGACAGGTGTCCAGAAGACGGTCAATGACTTCGTCCACAACAAAAGGTCCTTTCTACAGACGCTGGTTTTTCAGAGAGTTGTATCCAAGCATGTTCATAGAAAGTTAAGTAGAAGCAAAAAGTTCACCAGCAACAGGGATAACCGCAGCTTTCATTGTAAAGCAGAATCCATTCAAGATAATGAAGCTTCACAAGGAGTGGACTGAGGCTGGAGTCAGCGCATCGAGAGCTACTAGACGCAGACGAGTCCTACACATGGGCTCCTCGGATCAAAACGATCCATTCTGTAACGCTGGTCCCGGTCCAGCCACGGATCATCACGAGGGATTTGCGCTGGTCGATCTAGACCCATATGCCTCCTCAGGTCCGTCGACACAGGTCCGTCCGTTCCGTTGTACATGGAGGTGATAAAGTGCCAGCAAGTAGCAGCAAGCTGGAGAAATTACGTAAAAGTCCAATATAGAAAAGTTTAAGGAGAGCGCTGGTATGACGTGACGGCACGCATTTATATTTAACCCCTCCTGCCATGTGAGAGCCAGCCTACCGATGGAAATGCTCTCCTGAAATTGCAGACCCGTACCGGACTACGAGGATCTGCACCGGACCCTGCAGTGGAAACTAGCTCGCCTCTACCAGGAGATCTTAGCGCTCTTCACGCTTACTTCTGCTGAAAAGTTTTACGACAGTGGTGTCCAATCCTGGTCCTTGAGTGCCACTCTGCTGCATGTTTTAACACACCTGATTTGAATCAGTAGTTGATTAACAGGCAGCTCTTGAGGACAGGTCATTCAACCGCTGAATCAGGTGTGTTGGAGCAGGAAACCACTAAGACACGGAGCTCTCAAGGACCAGGATTGGACACCAGTGCTTTATGGAGATACCTATTTTCCAGCAGGACTTGACATTTGCCCACATTGCCAACGGTACCAAAAGCTGCTTCAGTGAGCATGCAGTTAATGTACAAATTGTCCTGACCTGAACCCCATAGAGCATCTATCTATGGGGGATTGTGAAGAGGAAGATGAGACACCAGACCCAACAGCACACATGACCTGAAGGCTGCAGAGCCACAGGCTGATCTCCTCCATGCCACGCTGCGTTGGAGTAAATCATGCTAAAGGAGACCCAAAATACGGAGTGCATGAAAATGAACAGACTTATCAAAAGCCTGATATTTCTGTTAAAAAAACAACAACATTTTTTAAATTTAATTTTATTTAATGTAACATTCATAATTTTCTGAGAAATGAAGGCTTGAAATGTTTCACTCTATGTATAATAGATCTATATAATTGCTTTAATCCTTAGTGTTCTGATCTAGTTGATTGTAACTGAATTTTAACCTTTTTTTTTCTTTCTTTCCAGATCCTCTTCCTGAGATTCCACCAGAACCATCGACTCCTGAACCTCCCTCTGTCCCACCGTCTCCTGCCTCATCGTCCTCTCCCTCCCACTCCCCTCTCCCTCCCCTCTCTCTCCCCTCACCTTTACCTTCACAAGAGGAGCAGCAGGAGGATTCCCAGCCTCTGAGCCCCGCTGCTCCCACATCTCCTTCTCCTCCTCCTCCTCCCTCTCAGCTCGCTACCATCCCTCAGCCTGCCACTCCTCCACCAGTCTCCCCTCTTCCCCCATCCTCTATTCAAAAGGAGTCTCCTGTTCCATCCCCGGAGTCTCCTGCCTCTCCAGAGGAGCGTCCAGCGCCTAAGATCACCTCGCTGCACCTCGCCCAGAAGCAAGAAGATGCGGCCATTGTTGGAGAAAGTGAGGATGATGAGAGTGAGAGTGGAGGGGAGGGCATCTTCAGAGAAAGAGATGAGTTTGTGGTGCGGGTTGAAGATATCCGGACTCTAAAGGTATTTATAGGTCAAGAATGTAGACCTTTTTTTGGTTTTGCATTTTTTTAAAGGAATGATCTAACATTTAGTGCACAAGTTTTAGGAAATCTTCTTTGAATGAATTAACGTGCACCCCTTAGTTAATTTTTTCCCCCCTGAACTGTGTTGTGTTTGTGCACAGGTGGCTCTGCAGACGGGTCGCGAGCCTCCACCCATCTGGAGGGTGCAGAAAGCCCTGCTGCAGAAGTTCAGCCCAGAGATCAAAGATGGCCAGCGACAGTTCTGTGCCACAAGCAATGTGAGTTCACCACATGCCTTCAGCCGTTAACCACAGCTGCAAACAATCATGATTATTTAAGGACTGGTTCAAGTTTCAATGCTAATGCAGCAAAAAGTCTGTAGCTTTTACTGGTTTATGTTTATCATAAAGTTTTCACCTGGTTCAACGTGTTTTTTCAGTATCTTGGCTACTTTGGAGATGCTAAGAGGCGGTACCAGCGGATATACGTCAAGTTTCTGGAGAACGTCAACAAGAAGGACTATGTCAGAGTCTGCGCTCGAAGACCGTGGCGCAGAGCTGCACCTGGTCTCAGGTACAAATACTCCTCATCAATATAGTTCTGGGGCCTCTAATCTGAACCTCGGCTACAAAATGAGTTAATGATGGTTGAGTTGCCATGATTTGTGAATTTTCTTTGCTTTGGTCCAACAGACGACAGTCTCTCTCCAGAATGGCATCCCCTCCTGCTTCTCAGCCGCCGCCGCCGCCGCCACCGAGAGTCACGGAAAAAGAGGAGCGAGTGGCTCCTCCACCGGTCCAACGCGAGCAGAGGGAGAAACCGAAAGCAGCAACCACAACAAAAGAGCTCGAAGAGAAGAAGGAGGTGGCAGCTGCTGTGCCAAAAGCCAAGGAGAAGGACCAGGAGAAGGAGAAGGTGAAGCGTACACAGCTGCAGCAGGAGAAGGTGGAGAAGCGAGTGCAGCTGCAGCAGGAGAAAGCAGAGAGGCGAGTTCAGCTACAGCAGGAGAAAGCGGAGAAGCGAATACAGCAACAGCAGGAGAAGGTGGAGAAACGTGTGGGTGCTGCAGAACGAGGACGAGCAAAGGAAGACAAGAAAGCATCAGAGAAGAAGGAGAAGGCCGATCGGCCTCCAAAGTCCAAGCCGGCTAAAGTGAAGGCCGAGCCTCCACCCAAGAAGAGGAAGAAGTGGCTGAACGTACCTTCATCCGTACCTTCATCATCTGACTCTGACTCATCTGAGGAGGCAGCCAGTGAGAATGAAAGTGAGATTCTGATTTTTAGTGCTCACCCTTTTCACATTTTGGATTATTAAAGTCACTGTTAGAGTTTTTTGGGTGATTTCAAACTGTAGTTCTCACCCACTCAGTGCCAGTGAAGGGAGGAGTGAACAACCGCGCCATGAGGGAGATGTTCAGGAGCTACGTGGAGATGCTGGTGAGCACAGCTCTGGACCCAGACATGATCCAAGCCCTGGAAGACACAGATGGTGAGAACGGCACACACTCCTTCCTCAACCATTACATGTATGAGAACATTCCTCTAACCTAACCAGACCTGCTCGTTTGTGTGGTTCCTGCTACTTAAATGTCTAAAATAACACAGTTGTGTAGGAACACGAGGATGGTTTTTTTTTTCTCAATTCCCACCACTGACAAGTGTCAGCTGCCAGATTTTAGACCAGCTGGACAAACTTCCCTCAGAGCAGGAGAGGATTTGTTGACATGCATATTCATCATCGTTCTCTTAATGAGGGTTTCAAAACCACATAAACAAGGTGTGACAGCTCGGTGAGAAGCCCCGGGAATGCAGATGCATCTGCAGCCAAGAGGAGCTGCTTTGACTTCGCCCTTGATATTAAAATGATTGGCAGCAGCATGAATGATGACTAATGGAAACCTTTCCTGTTTGGATTGGCCCTCAGATGAGCTCTACCTCCCCCCAATGAGGAAGATTGACAGCATCCTGAGCGAACAGAAGAGGAGGTTGTTGAGAAAAGTCAGCATGAGTTCTCAGCACCAGGTAACGTGCAGTTAAAATATTATTTCTCTTAATTTTTTTGTCATATATTTGCATTTCATGTTCAAAATGTCTCGCTTGTCCTTCGCAGGAGGTTCTGCATGCTTACCCCCAAATAATGGCAGACCCCCTGGACACAGGAGTGGTGAGGGTGCGACTAACCGGTGACGCTTACAACCGCAAGACCCTCAACAGAGTCAAGAAGACCCTGCCTAAACCACAGGTAGGGAGGGGGGGTGAGAGAGGTTTAGGAGTAAAGACTGACTATATGAGGGACTGCTTTAATTTGATGCATCTGAGATCTTCACGGGTCCAAAAAGGTGCTGAGCAGGTTTCAGAGTCTGAATCTTTATTGTCATTGTATAAAAGTACAAACAATTTGTATGCAGTCCCATGAAAACACTAAAAACATGCACATGGTTAAAGCAAAAGGTAAAAATGTGTAATTATAGACTAATTCAGCATAGTTTCTACTGCTGATTGTTTACAAGTTGTTTTATTTTGTGGTTGATCTGATCAGATACTCATTAATAGCTTCTGTCCTTTTTGTCTGGATGAAAAGCAACTAATTCACCCTCATAACTGTAAAAACTCTCTTCCTGTTGAACCATTTTACACGTAGAAGCTAACTTTTCCTCTAGATCAATAGTTTTAGGTCTTGATGAGCTAATAGCTAGTCTGATCACTGCCAAAAGTATTTTGCTTCTGTCTTAAAACGGCTCCATAGAGCTTCATGAGACATTATTTCAAATCTTAACATTACTCAATATTTTGGTACAAATATTAGGAAGTTCCTGCTGAATTTAACCCCTGGGTGCACAGTAGGGCTGCCACCATTACGTCGACATGCTGGTGCTATAAACCGTACGCTTTACTTACAATGTTCACGTGATCTGATTAGTCGACTAATCGCAAAAATATAATCAGTGACTAATCGACTCAATTTAATTGTTTGTGGCAGCCCTAGTGCACAGGACAGGTTGCTTTGGAAGTCTTGCTGCTGGTGGCGATATTGATGCAACAATTTCCACGTAAATAACTGTAAATCATGCATTAATTATTTTTGCATAAACCACAATGAAATTTGTGGAATAGGAGCCGTTTTAAGTCTCCAGCAAAACACTTTGGACTTGGTTGTGCTCGGACTAGCCGTTAGCCATAAATGCTATTCCTCTAAAAGGCCATTGAAGTTTTCTACACAGAGTAAGATGGTAGTTTATTGTAACTTTTCTACAGAAACACACTTTAAAATGTCCAAAATCTAAATTTAATGCAAATGTTAGGATTAGCATTGCTTATTTGCTGCCCTCCTCTATAAACCTACACACAGCAGCACTCGGGTTTTTCTCAAATCAAGTCAATTATAGCGTGATTTATACACCAACCTGAACAGGCAGTAATAAACGAGTACAGATCAGGACCCAGGCGATCATATTAAATGGGATTAAAACCTGTGTGGTTGTTGTCTAAATTGAATTTGGTAAGTTGGAAAACTATGTTAAGTTTATGCAAACATAAAAAGTCCCTAAATAGAGGTAGGATGTTTGAAAAATAGAAAGTGAAAGTGTGGTTTTAAGCATTACAGTGAACGGCTGGTAACACCTGCTGCATGTTCTCAAACATGCAAAAATTCCAAATTATTGTAGCCTTTTTTTATGAGTTTTTCTAATTATAATCGTCTTCTTTTTTCTTTCTTTCCTGCAGGACTTAAAGCTGTCACCTGAGACGTATCGGGTATACAGTCTCTACCACTCTTTGCATCACTATAAGTACCATACCTTCTTACAGTGCAAGAAAGAGGTGAGAGCACTCTTCTCCTTCATGTCTCTGTCCAGTCTCGTTTATGGACACTGTTTTATCATTTTGGAGCTTGCTTTCTCTTTGGCGTATCGCCCCGTTTTGGTCAAAGTTGCCTGTGTGTTTTCTTCTACAGACCAACACCATTGAGCAGGCGGCCGAGGACCCGGGCCAAGAGGAAGTGGTGCAGCAGTGCATGGCCAACCAGAGCTGGCTGGACACCCTCTTTAGCTCCTTTATCGAGCTGCTCACACTCAGCACTAAAGCCTGAGTTCAAGTGAATCAGAGGATTTAAAACAGAGAATTTAAAAGAGGAATGGATCCCACTGTACAGCCCCCCCCACCCACCCCCCTCCCCAGACCCTGTTCAACTCTCTCCAGATGTGAGGATGAAGTTTTTAAGGCCCTTGATGAACACAGGAGGGTCTGTTGATGTGACCTCGGAACACTGGCCTTTTTCTGTTTTTGTTTCTTGTTGTTGATCAATCACTAAAGAAGCGTCTTACTTTGTGAGATTTGACCCCGGCGGATTAGGGGTCAGCAGAGGCTCAAGAGGGAACCGACCGTACGAAAAGGGAGAAACACGAGACGGACAACATGGAGGAGCTGTTACGCCAAGTCAAAGGAGGAGCCACTGACATCTTGTTAAATGTGTGTCATAAAGACAATAGTTCAGAGAAAAAAAAAACTATTACTGCTTAGTTTTTACATAAATTATTTTTTTGAAAAGACTAACATCAGCTGTTGGCTTTTGAAAAGAGTGGAAGGAGGTGAGAGTGCTTTTTAAACGTAGAGTGTGCCGTGAGCAGCGTGGTCATGGACTCGTTCAATAAACGAGGAAAAAAAAAAACATTAAAAAGTGTTAAATGCTCCCTCGCTCCGTCGTCGTCCGAAGGGCAGCACCAGTCGGCTGTGTAATAATATATAAACACATTTTTATTATTTATATGAGGAGGTTTTTAACTTAAACTCTCACAAGCGCTGGTTTGCTGCCCTAACATTTTAAATAGCTTTTTATTTTCCACAGGATCAGTATACAATCATAACCCACATATCCAAGTCGTCTTCCCCTCTATACAAAACAACAGGCATTGAGGCAGAAATATTGTATTAAATACAGTGGGTGTAAAATAAAGACACGAAAAAAAAGACAAAAAGAATGGCGAACTTTATTTGAAACTTAACATTGTTGTGCTTCAGTTCAATCATCAGTCATGCAGGTGCAAAGAAAAAGAACTATCCCGTCCCCGTGTGGGAAGGAGGAGTATAAATAAGTAATATTTAAAGAGGAAATAGTCATTTCATTTTTATCATTTTGATGTCTGTGCATACTATGACTTATTTTGAAAACAATCCAATTTTCCATAAAAAAGGAAAAAAAAGATGTGTAAATATTGTACAGTTCTTGATGAAATTCTTTGTCCTTCTGTACATTAACTCTCCTGTATTTGAAAAACAAATAAAATCTACAAAGAACAAACGCTTTCACTTCTTGGTGTGTGTTGCTGCTTTCATTTTTTTAATGTTTGTTTGTTTTATGGTTCAGACCAGGCCTTCACAAACTTTTCACTACTAAATTAATAAAATAACAGTGATGGAAACCCCAAATATCCCTAATGAAGTGCACTAATTTTATTAATAATGACGCCAACCAAAAATCACTTTTACATTTGTTTTTTTTTTTTTTCTGGAGAACATCTCAACCATGTGTGTACGGGATCTTTAAAATGGAATTATGTCATCAAAGCCTTTTTCTGTATAGGTGGAAGAATGCTCCCCTCTTTGTTGTGGTGTACCTCAAGATCCAGCTCTCGGTCCCACTCTGTTTTCAGTTTATATGTTGAATTTGGGATTAAGATTCGGGAAGTTTGACGTATCCTTTCACATTTGTCTTCCTTTTAAATGAGGTCTCTCTTTATTTTGTTTAATTATAAGATGTTAACTCAGGCTTGTAAACCAAAAGCCCTGACCCTCTTGCTTCTCATTCTTCCTCCATTGTTAGAAATCTTTGAGTTTTTTAAAGATAAATTAAAGAAGCAATGCCTAATTGTTGAGACTAGTGACTTTGGTCATTCTTATTTATAAGTGTTCTAGAAATAAACTGACATTGACATTCATTTTTTCAGAACCAACTACTAGGAGATAACCTCAAATTTGAAAATCACTGGTTTAGAGGTCCACAACCATGTGACCATTATAACAAATTATATTATAATGTGAGGGACCATATTTGACTCGCATGCTTTAAATCTTGACTTATAAACATGAAAATGATAAATATAAGTATTTTCTAATAGCTCCAAATAAAACAAGTATTCCAGAGTGTCCTAGTGGTTTGAAACATTTATTTAATCTACTTTGGTCTTCAGGGTAGTTAATATTGAATGTTTACTATAATTATAGTACAGTGTGTCACTAATATAAATAAAGTACACAATAATTGTTATAAGAATTGGTGTTATTCAGATTCAGATTTGTTTATTTTGGTCATTTTTCATGTAAAGGAGAACGTTACAATAATACAATTTCCAAAATTTAACCAAAAAGCAGTAGGCTGAAGCCTGGCTTTTGTATGCCTACCCTTTGTACAAATAACATTTTCTACAAGACTACTTTGTAAAAAGTTATATATATTTTAAAAAAACATTAATATTACTATCTACAATTTTTGATCAATAAAACTAATCTACTAATCTAAAACCAATCTAACAAGGTTAACAATAGTCATTGAATAATTTGAAAAAAAAAGAAAAATTTAAAAATAAAGTAAAATAGAAATAAGAAAAGAAAAAATTGAATAAAAGTAAATAAATTAATAGACATTAGAAGGAAAAAATTTCAATAGAAAATACAGAAAACTATTTAACTAATTAAATGTTGTGTGTTATGAATGAGAACATAGTACTTTTTATAGTTATGTCATTGTTTTAAGGTCCTCAGAGTGCATAAATGTAGGTCTGAGTGTGTGTGTGTGTATGCGTGTTTTACCCGCTAAGTGGGGCCGCCTTGTGCTGACGTCACATCAGGAAAACGAAACTGAAGCGTCGGGAGTTTCCGAGAGTTTCCCGAGAACTCTGATTCTCTGATCCTCGACAGTTTATTTAGGAGCCTCCGGCGGAGTGTCAGCTCCTGTCTGTCTGTCTGTCGTCTGTCTGAACACAACTACAGGCGACATTTTTATTTTTTATCATTTTCTGGACTTTGAAAACGACCGCGCGCGACCTCAGCGGTTAGCTAACCTCGTCTCTGCAGGTAGGAGGGTTTTAACTAGTGACAGCTATAAATATAGAAGTATATTGATATATAAGTAGTAAAGTTGTGGCTGCTTTAAAATTTTTTTATTTCCTATAGATGTAAACACTGGTGCACTAATAGTGGACATATCCTCTTTATGTTTTATGGGTCATATTATAGTTTATTGTTCTTCCTCTTTCTTTTTTTATTTATTACATTCCAAAAGCTATCTCTAATTTTTCTCAAATTTCAGTTTTTTTAGAGGAATTGGGGCTACATTTTCACCCCTGTGATGTAAAAAAAAAAAGCATAATTCATAAACTATGAATTTCATAAATGTGTCTGAGTACCTCAGTCTGTCAGTAATAAATATGAGATAGCATTTAATTGACACAAAGTCATAACTATGAGGTAGTTTCTCATATTTATGAGATCCTAAGTCATAATTATGAGATTTTATGTCATTATTACTCAGCAAAGCGGCAGAAATGGGCTTCCATAGCTATGACACGTCACACTGGAATCAAAGTTAACCTTAATACAAATAAATAGGTAAACAAATAGTAGCGTGTATGCATATGAACTTTAAATATTTTGTATTAATGCTTTTTATAGATAAAATAAAGATAAAAATCTAATAAATGTAACTGATATGTTTGTAATAACAGATCAATGGAAGCTGAAATGCACTATATCATTAATTATTGTATATATTTTGCCCCAGAAGAGAATGGCTCATCCCAAACCACTACTGATCCCATGGCTGCGGGCCAGGATCGACAGCGGCAGCTATCCAGGTGTCCAGTGGACAAACCAGGAGAAAACGGAGTTCTCCATCCCGTGGAAACACGCCCTGAGGCAGGACTCCTCTGACACTGACGTTCTCATCTTTAAGGTAATCCTCACAGGAGAAAATCACGTACTTGACTTTTCCTCCTGCTCTGTGTTGTGTGGTAAATAACAGCAGCACCTTCCGTTGACATTGTGCTGTGAATGTGTTGCTCCTCCTTTGTAGTCCTGGGCTGAGGTGAGTGGCAACGGTCAGGCTCAGGGAGACTCCTCCGTCTGGAAGAGAAACTTTCGAAGTGCCCTCAGAGCCAAAGGCTTCAAACTGGTCACAGATAACAAAAACGACACCGCTAACCCTCATAAAGTCTTCCACTGGCCGGAGGAGTCCAGATCAGGAGGTGAGGCTACACCAATCAGTCAACATTAAATGCCAGCATAACATTAACTAGACATTTTTGGTTTCCTCTCAAAGCTAACTCTTCTGCTGGATCCCAGGAACAAGACGTCAGTTTTTTTGATGATTTTGACGTGCAGATCGTAAGTGCCCTCTCACATAGTTTAAATGACACAACCGGACGTGAACATGTTTAGATGTGAGCTCTGTGATTCTCAGAGTCATGTCCCAGACCTCGATGAAGCTCTCTTCCTTCCAGGTGGAATTGAGATTGCAGGTAAAGGAGCTTTTATCCTGGCTTATCCTGGCTAATTATCTGAAGTAGTGGCTTTAATTATTTGCTGTTTTGTTGATCTTAAAGCATTTCCTGCAGATTTCCCAGCCGGCCATGATATTCTCCAGGAGTGTCTGAAAGATCTGAACATCGGCCCTGAAGCAGGTATTCTCATCGCCTCTCCTCCTCGTTTCCTGCTGCGGCGCGAGAAGAAAACGAGGAATTTTCCTACCAACAGTTTTTTCATTTTCTCCAACTTTTCCACAGAGGGCACCGCAGGCTTCGAGCCTCCGTCTGAGCAACAACAGCTGCAGGATCAGTTTGTGATTGGTGGGCACCCGTTGCCTGGGCAACAGCGGGATCCAGTAATGTTTGAGGGTGCAGCCTGTGAAACTGGGTTGCCAGAGCAACCAGCGTGTCCAGTGGGGGGAGCGGCGGCTCAGTTCCTCCACACGGTGAACAAGACCAGAGATGGAGATAGTTTCAGTAAGTTGGGGGAACACACACACACACACACACACACACACACACACACACACACACACACACACACACACACACACACACACACACACACACACACACACACACACAGCACTCAAACAGTTTTCTAAAGCGATTATTTATGCATCCTATCACTTGAATGATATCATTTATAATGACTGTATTATACTATTGAACTATAAATGAAAGATGGCAGTGGAGCACATTTTCTAAAACACTTATTTTGCATTTCTGAATCCTTAGAGACTCATTTCAAAGTGACCGTGTACTACAGAGGGGAGAAGTTCGCTGAGCAGGAGGTGGAGAACGAAACCGGGTTCTGTCTAGTCTACAGGTAACGTCAAAATTTAAAAAACTTTCTAAGGAAGCAGATCTAACAGCATTCCCTTAACTTCAAAGCAAGCGATGAATGTTTTAGGACACAGATGTTAATCTTAGCCTGCGTAACAGCATTATCTGCCTTGTAAAATCATCTTTCATATAGATTTTAATTGGCCTGCAGGTATGCTGTACATTAAAACTACAAATCCCATAATGCCCTTGATCAGCCGAATCTGATCTTGGATCCTGAACTTGAGCTAAAAAAACGATGTTGGTGTGTGATTCAACCATTTTAATGGCATATTCAATTTTTTACATTAGAAATAATCACTAATTAATATTGAAAGAAAGGAATAAATTAAAATAGTTGATTAAATTTTATTTAAAGGCACACTATGCAGTTTTGGCTTGTTTTTAGCACCCCCTAGTGTCCGTTTTAAATCACTGCAGTAAAAACGTTAGCATTGTTTCTGCTCAGAAAGCCCTAAATCTACCTGTTAAATGTCTCCTCAGCCTTCACTGCTTTCTACTGGAGCGGTTCATCACTCAGTCAAAGAAATCAGCTGTTCAAGCAGGGAGAGATGGGAAAAATCAGGAATCATGAGCTAAAAACACTCCGGAGCTAGCATAGCAGCTAGCCACATTGGGTTAGCCTAACCCTCTGTGATACGTGACTTTGTGAGACTTCAGGGCACTACAGGGTCATATTAGCACATACTGGCTCAAGGAAAAGATTTAAAAATGTGGAAAAATGTATATAGTGTGCCTTTAAATAAAAAATAACCTGTAACCTGCCCATATAATACATCTAGAAAAATGGTTGAAGTTTCAGTATGAATATTTTGACTTTTGCGAAAACGTGGAAAATTGATGTCTTCCTTTTTTAACTAAAATTAGATTTTCTCTCAACTTGGACCAAGTTTTTAATTTTGGCCTTATGAAGCTGAGTTTTTCACCTTCGTTTTAGGTGAGCTTTTTTATATTTATCTCAAAAATGTAAAGTATTTTACGTAAATGTTAAAGTAAAAATGTGGAAAAGGAACCTAGAGCTGACATATCTGTGGTTTTCTACCCAAAGGAACATTAAAACAGTTCATATTTTGGTACCTGATGGAAGACCCAGCATTCATTAATATTTATAAAACTGGATGGATTGTGTTGCAGCCTTTGTGACATAGTTCAACTTTCCAGGTTTTATAGTGGAGTGAAGTAGAAATATGAATATAAGTAAAAACAATAATTCATCCATCCACTGAGGGTCGCAGGGAGCTGCATCACGGGGCGAGAGGCGGGGCCACATAGAGACAAACAACCAGTCACACCTAGGGACAATTTAGAGACACCAACAGACCTGACATGCATGTAACAATTAGACATAGTCGAGGAAATAAGTCTCCAGTTTATGTATTTTGTGAAAGTGTTTCTACTTCCTTTTATCATCATCTTCTTCATCCTTTTCACATTTTAATGGAAGCCAACAAGTTTTAAGCAAAACAATATTATTATTATTATTATTATTATTAGGGATGCACAGATACCGATACTGGTAAACTAAATTGGTATCTGTGATTTCTGTTGTAGTTTCCTATATTGAACACTAGGGGGGGCTATTGAGCTAAAGATGAACAGTGTGGGTTGAGAGCTGGAGATGGTGCCAAATAGTTCATTTTATTTGGTTAAAATGTGGAAAACTGCAATAATTTCACTGTGAAATCACAGAAAATGGTTATTTTCACCTTATATTTTAGTTTTGTGATAATTTTTATTAATATATTTTTTTTTATCTAACTCAGTTATTTGTTGTAAAAAGCAGAGAAGAAAAAAATAAAACCTGTATTCCAATTTGTTGCATTTTTTTGTGTGGTAGAAGTATCGGTATCGGTACTCGGTATCGGCGAGTACTCAGATGTAAGTATCGGTATCGGATCGGTTTTGAAAAAAGTGGTATCGGTACATCCCTAATTATTATTATTATAGTATAAAATATTGTGATTATTAACAATGAAAAGAGATCATAAATCTCCTACACTGATTAAATGATCTGTTTTTCTAACTCTTACTGAATGTTAAAGCCACCATCATCCATCACACCTCAGATACTTCACTCCCACAAGTCAGACTTTCTTTTTAGCAACTCAAGAGTTAGAATTTTTAGAAAAATCCTCTTGTATTAGCAAAAGATCAATCTTTTCAGAAGTCTTTTACCTCTAACCTGATTCTAATCGACTACACCCTCTCCTCACCTCAGGCCCGGTCTCGTCGGTACGTTTGTGGATCCAGCGACAGGCCTCACTTTAGTGTCTCTGCCACAACCCGTTAATATTCTGGATCAAACCCAAGCTAAGCTGACCCAAAGGATTCTGGACATGCTGGGCGACGGGCTGGACGTGAGGGTTTCGTCCAACGTGGTGTACGGCCAGCGACGAGGCGACACCAAAGCTTTCTGGAGCTTCTGCAAGTCAGACAGCAGCAGACAGCCGAGAGAGATCTCTAAGCTTCACCTCGATCCACTTTACCTGTTCAAGGACTTCATCCAAGGTGTGTAAAAGGAATTCAGCCTCACCTCAGCTAAATGAGAACACGACACGCTGAGATGATAAAGCGACTGTTTTCCTACAGGGATCATTGATTTCAGTAACGGCGGCAGCAGCCCTCCCTGCACCCTGTTCTTCTGTCTTGGGGAGAAGTGGCCCGACCCAGAAAACAGATCGTGGGAAAAGAAGCTCGTCACAGTCGAGGTCAGACAGCTTTTTCATCCTGACTCAGCTGTTTCCTAGAAACATATTTGTTTGATCCAAAATAAGCAATTACCAAAAAAAAAAAAAAAAGTTTTCAAAATGAAGGCCATCTTGATCTTTCTGTTTCCCTCTCAGGTGGTTCTGAGTTCGATGGATCTACTGAAGAAGATAGCTGTTGCAGGTGGCGCCTCCTCTCTGAAGTCTGTGGAACTGCAGATGTCTCTGGAGGAGATGATGGAGCTGTGCTGATGTTCCTGTTTACCCTGTTTGCTTCCTAAAATGTGAGAGGAGTGTTTGATTTTGAACTTTTACATAAAAATAGTAACAACTGCACTCAGGAGGCAGCTGTACAGAGGGTTTAACTTAAAGATGCAACTGTTCTTATAATTTAATTATGTCCTTTTCTTCATAATGTCCAGGGTTAATTCTTTCATAAGTTTGAAATTAGGTCATGATGATGTGAACATTGACCAGATATAGAGCAGCCACACCTCGCTGAGATCAAATACAGTTTAATTAAACTACAATATTATTTAAATCCTCTAAAAATAACATATAACAAAAAAAATACAATTTTCCATTTGAACTGGTTTTAATTGTTCAGCTCATCTGGTGAACCACTGTAACCTGTCACGTCACCTGAATGAAACACTCACTGTATGATGTCATGTTTTTAGACTTTATTGAAGCATATATATGTATATTCCTCCCAGTGTGAACGCTGCTCCTGCTGATTGGTTTTAAACTGGTTTCATGTTCTCTTTAAAGTTCACTCACTGTCATGTGGTGACTGATGTGTTTGAATGAGAAATTCAACATTTCATGTTCTTTTTTTTTTTTTTGACAAACTTAAGAAATGTGATGTTTACAAATAAAACCATTAAAGTGGATGAATGGATTATTCTCCTGTCAGTTCTCGCCGTCGCTCTCCGACTCTGACTTGTCCTCGTTGTCCTCCAGACCTTTCATTGGGACCAGCTTCCCTTCGTCATCCACTCCCATCGGCTGGATGATGTTATCTCTGCAGAGAGTTTAAAAAACATCTAAAACTGAAATATTTACATGATTTTTTTTTTTTGTAAGTTGTTTTTTTCCCACCTGGACAGCTTATTGAAGAGCATGATGAGCCTCTTGGCCTCCTCCTCCTTCTCCTCCTCCGTCATTCCCTCCATGGGGTCCGGCTGCTCGGCCTCCACCCGCCCCGTCACCGGGTTGATGCGGTCTTTGACCTGTCGGTACTCCTCCGTGTCTGAATCCGAGTCGCTGGAGTACTGGGCTTCAGAGCTGGAGTGTCTGACCCCCTGACCTCCCAGCAGCCCCCTGGTGGCCAGCAGGCCCGCTGCGTTACCGTAGCCTGTGTACTTCACAAAACGCCTCACTGAGGCATAAAAAAAAGACGTGAAAGTGATGAATGATTATTTTACTCCGTTGACCATGAGGAGTGATGTTTACCGTTTTCCTTGCAGAGGACAAAGAGGAGGTCAGCAGCGCAGTGTTTGAGGTCTGTGTCCAGATGAGTCATGAGACGAACCAGACGGCTCTTCACCGTGGTGCCGTCCTCGGGCCTCTGTGACACATCTCTCAGGGGGGGGAGGACCTGATCAGGGGGAAACACTCGGCTTTAAGGTGGTCTTTGATTAAGAAAACTAGCAGGAAACACAAAGGTCCAGGATGCAAAAGGATCATATTCTTATGGACTGGGGTTTGTCTCTTCTGCTAAGTCACAAAACTAATTATTTTTTAATTGAATTCCAAAATATACACAAAACTACCTTCAACTTTTACAGCAGTTTGACTCAAGTGTGTCGAGAAAACATTTGTTCGAAAATAAAAGTCATTTTAAGCACATTTTTGGTGAAAATTCTAGCTGTTTTAGGTAATTATAGAATGGCTACCTACGTGTTTTATTAGTGTCATTCTGCTGTTAATCCTGATGCACTTATTGCAAAAGTTTGGATGCTAAAAATACATTTCCTGTTATTTAAATATAAGCTTTATGCAGGAGCTGCATGTGGTTCCAGAGCCTTAACCCCTGATGTTATATAAACAGGTTTATAGACCGGAGAGGTCAGGATGACGGCTGATGCGAGGTGGTGTTTTACTTTTATAGAGCCAGCATGTATAAAGTTCACCCTATCCGAGTAACGTTACATGTTTTCTGATGTACAGGCGTGTTTCTCTGTGAGCCCTGCAGCTCTCTGTCAGCAGGTTGAGGATGGGCGTCAGCTTCTCTTTGATCTTTTCCCCCTGAAATGGTCAAAAAGAAAGAAAAACTTTATGTTTTAGTCACTAAAAAGTCCAGTTTTTAGGAACAAAACCAAGAATGTGACAGGTTTCCTCCTCCCTCACCGACTCCAGGCGCCTCTCCATGAACACCAGCAGCATGTGCACACAGTCCATGTTGACAGCCAGACTTTGCTTGGAGTCCGGCTGCAGAGGCACAGTGAGCAGCACGTCCAGACACTGGAGAGGCAGCGCTGACAGCAGGTTCACCGTGTGACTGCAGGAGTTGGATCATTTGTTAGGAGGATCTTTTTATAGACCTGTTTGCTGTGCTTGTTGTCCATTATGAGGTTTTATTGGAGAGTAAACCTGTCCTCACCCCTGCAGCTCATCGGTGTCCTCTGGGAGAGTGCACTTCCTCATCAGGCAGAGACGCAGAATGGCCACTAGGTGGCGGTAAAGAGCAGCAGCATCCTTCAGAGAGAGGAATCACATCACTACTTCATTCTCTCCACATGTGGACATAGAGAGTGATGCAGCTGGTAGAGAGTCTGTCTGAGGATGTCCTCACTGACCTCACTTGGCTCCTGCTTGTGTGTGCTGCAGGTGATGGTGAAGAGGATCTTGAGGACCTCTACGATGCGCTGAGAGGCTTCTAGAGAGATGGGTGGTGCTGCTGGGTCCAGCACACACTCATACTGCTCCTTCCACTGGACCTCCAGGCAGTTCTCCAGGGCGGTTGTGAGGATGGGCACCCCTCCCTCCTGGAGGAGGACAAGAACAAGTGAGAGGGAAGGAAGAAATCCTCTGACTGATCAGGAAGTGTCTGAGACCTGCTGGAGCTGAGTGCTGAGCTCTGGTCGCAGGGCGGTGACGAGGAACATGAGGCGAAGCTCGTAGAACTGAACGCTGGAAGGAGTCGACCAGCTGACACTGGAGGACAGACACTGGATCAGACCACTCAGAAGCCTGACGGAGGGACCAATCAGAGCGTTAGCTGATGACACAATCAATAAAATCATTAATTTAGTCTCACTGTTTGCTTCATTTTCACCTTATTTGAGGAAATTTTATCTCTTATTTTGACCTCTAAATGTTAATAAACTCAACACTAACTGGATCCATTCCACTTTCTTCTTACTTTTTACATTTTAAATGATCTGTGATGTGTTTACTTTCTTTTTACTTAAACTTTAAGACAACTTTTTTCTCTTTTTTAAAACTTTTAAAACTATTTTTGCTTTTATAGTTCCTCTATGCCTTTTTAAAAACCCCTTTCTCACCTTCTTGTATTAAAAAACATTGTTTTTCTTGCTTTTTCCTTCGTAGTTTTTTTTTCTTACTTACTTTTAAATCTGTATTTTTATTTTATAAAAACATTTTTTTTACTTTTCCCTTAACTTTTAAAATGAACTTTAACTTTAAAAATTTTTTTCTGATATTATAAAAATATTTTTTCTTGCTTTTTACTTTTTTCTTCAAACATTTAACTTTCTTTTTACTTTTTAACTTGAAAACTTTGCATATTTTCTAATTTTTTAACTTTATCAACTCTTTAGTTTTTTTCTTAAAATTTCCCATTTATAACTTTTCAAAAACTTTTTTACCTTTCTCCAACTTTTTCAACATTCACGTTTTTTACTTTCAAAAAGACTTTCTATCTTTTGTTATACTTTTTTATGCTACATTGTACTTATTTTAAAGTGTCAGGTTTAGATAAATAAATCACAGCATGTGATCAAAACTAATCACTGTCACCATAAAGGGTTAAAGTCAGCTCTTCTGGAATACTTTTCTCTTTTCAAATGATAAAAATCAAAACCTGGAGTCTGGATGTTTTTGTGTCTTGTGTCGTGCGAGCAGGCCCACCTGAGGGAGCTGAACCTCTCCTGAGCCCAGGTGCTGTTGTACACCACATTACACAGAACCTTCATGGCCTCTTTCCTCAGTGCCTCTTCTCCTAGCTCTCCTTCGTCATCCTCTTCCTCCTCTCCGTCCATCTTGCTCTCCCTGCGGTCTTTCCTCCCTTGCTCCAGAGCCTTCTGATGGCCGCCCCCTCTGTGCATCTCATTGATGCTGGTCCTGTGGCTGCCGATCCAGCTGCTGCTGTCTGGACCTTCACTGTTGACGTTGCTGATGTCACTCTTGGAGTCCTCGTCGATGGCAGGGATCTCCTCCACTTCAACGCCGTCCTCTTCAGAGCGACCCTGCAGCACTTTGGCCTCTGTGAGGGAAGCGATGATGTTATCGTAGAAATCAGAGTCTGGGTCGCTGGCTTCGTCGCTGGCATCGCTGGTGATCAGTCCAGCTTGTTTGGCCAAAGTCAGGAGGGCAGCGTCGGTCACCAGGTGGCCCAGGATCTTTTTGTCTCTGGTCAGGATCCTCAAGGAGCGAAGAGATACTCTCAGCAGGCGACGCTTGACTCCCGTCCTTATGAATCTCACAAGGACAACAGCTAAGTTCTAAAACAATAAAAATAAAAATGAATGAGTGAAAACACAAAATCTATAAAAGCAGAGCAACAGTCACCTGTCTGAGGATGAGGCCTCGATTCTCCAGTTCGTACTCCTCGTTATCAGAGTCAGAGTCGGCGTAGTCCCTCACTTTATTCTTCTTGAACTGATCCAAACGTACAGCGAATAAATGAAATTACAAAATGTTTTTAGCTGCTTTCATGAGCAAATATCTGCAGCAGCGTCTTACCTCCTCCAGTTTTCTTTGCTGCAGCGGTTAGAAAATCAGGACAGAAAAGAGAAGAAACAAGAAGGAAGAGTTTGTGATCAAATGTGAGACCTTCGTGCGATGGATGCATTCGTGGCTGATGATGCATTTAATGCTCAAAAATATCGAGCTCACACAGATCAGACAAAACTTTAAACTCGTTTTAAACTGAATGTAATTTCTGCTTTAAATGTATTCCTCCTGGCTTGAACAGTTGTGACTGAGGACAGTGTCTCCCTCGTTTGTCTGGACTCAATCTGCCTGAGCGGAGAGGATCAGGGACAACTGATGCAGCAGAATTACTAATCACAGTGGAGTGGGGGTGGGGGTGAGAGTAGAGGGTGAGTAAAAGAGATTTTAACAAACAGGGGGAGGAAAAACCAACAGGAGAAGTGACAGTAAAGTTCCTCTCACCCTCCTCCGCTCCCTCTCCTCTGCATCGAAGAAGAAGCACTGAGCGTACTGCAGGGAGGACAAATATGACGACAAGTGTCATCCGCAGAAGTGGCAGGTGTGTGTGTGTGTGTGTGTGTGTGTGTGTGTGTGTGTGTGTGTGTGTGTGTGTGTGTGTGTGTGTGTGTGTGTGTGTGTGTGTGTGTGTGTGTGTGTGTGGTGTTACCTCTTTGTTGAACTGCTGCAGCTGCAGCTGAACACCGTTCTCATCCCCCTGCTTGATGCACTGGATAATCCCCTCAATGTCCACGTCCATGCTTCCTGCACGCACGCACACACACACACACACACACACACACACACACACACACACACACACACACACACACACACACACACTCTCAGGCAATAGCTAAATTAAAGTTGCACAACAACAATGATGGTGTGATGTGAGTTTGATGCACAAACATGTAGCAGCGATAGAAACACGCTCAGTGCACGTTTGCTGCTGCTGAGAACAAAAAGCACAACTCTGTAACTGACAGGAGTTTTCAGTGATTGTCTCCCACTGATAACTGCTGCTTTGCAAATAAATGCTGAGGCTTTTGTGTGTTTGCACGCACAAAGGAAACACACATATCATCAGATTCAACACTATACGTTTGTGTGAGCTTACCTTGAGCTGCAGAGCGGGTCACGTTATCAGTAAATCTCTCCGTTTGCAGCGACTCCTTTACCTTCACTGTGTTTCCTCCACCTACTGTATGTCAAATCTGCTCTTGATTTTGCTCCAATTCAATCACTTTCCAGTCACAGTCATGCAGACAATCTCTCTCTCTCTCTCTCTCTCTCTCTCTCTCTCTCTCTCTCTCTCTAATCCAAAAGAGAAGCCATGGAGTGTTTATGATTATAATCCACTAATGGACTCTTAAGATTATATCTGCCTGACTGTGGCGACCTTTCAACCTCTTAGAGAGTTTCTATACTTGTGCTGAACATGTGTTGCTCTGCTCAGCTTTAGAGGAAATTTTACCAATAGATTGGAGGATATTAAAACATCCAATAGAAAAATGTAATATTTTTAACAGCTTTTTGTTTTTTAGCTGTTATTGACCGTGTTGGAACTTATGGTTGATGAATCAGACTAAAACATTAGAAAAACATCAGTATTATGTTTTAGATTGGCCATTTAATTAGTGTTTAAAAACAAATCAATCAGTCCCAAATCAGAACATGAATTAGTTTATTGTGTTGGTTCTGCTGTTTGTGTTGGTCTCCACCAGAGGGCAGCATTCTCACAGTTGATGGATGAACAATGCTGGTATTTATGGTGGAAAATTTAAAAAAATCACACAAATAAAAAAAAGCAAAAAAAAAATCCTGGCTAAAAATTCCAATAAGCCGTTCATTTAATGAAAATAAACCTTTTTTTTTTCAAGAAAAACTAATTTTAAAATATAATTTTTTTGTTCTCCTAAATTAATCCAAAAATTAAATTACATAGTAAAAATTTTAATTAATGAAAAAGAAACAAAAATACTTTGATTTCTCCAAAAATAGTTATTAAAAAGTTAAATTCAACTTGATTAAATTAAATTAAACTGTGATATAGTTCTAAGATAATAATTAAAAAGGAAAATTAAACAATATTAAATTAAATCAAGATTGATTAAATAAAGTAAAATTGTATTTTATTCTTACAAAAAATAATTATGCAGCAAAAATAAAATAATAGGAAGAATAAAGAAAATATTATTTTAACTATTTAAAATTGGAAAAAGCTAAATAATATTAGGTTTGTTTAAAAAAAATCAAATTAAATAATCATAAAAATAAAATAAAAATTTTCTCCCTAAATTAAATTAAATTAAATTAAATTAAAAATTAAATTAAATTAAATTAAATTAAATTAAATTAAATTAAATTAAATTAAATTAAAAATTAAATTAAATTTAATTTAATTTAATTTAATTTAATTTAATTTAATCAAATTAAATTAAATTTAATTTAATTAAATTTAATTTAAAATTAAATTAAAGTAAATTAAATTAAATTAAAAATTTAATTAAATTTAATTTAATTAAAAATTAAATTATAAATTAAAAATTAAATTATAAATTAAAAATTAAATTAAATTAAATTAAAAATTAAATTAAATTAAATTACAAAATTAAATTAAATTAAATTAAATTAAAAATTAAATTAAATTACAAAATTAAATTAAATTAAATAATTAAATTAAATTGAATTAAATTATCCACCCTTCACTACAGCTTTTCTAGCCTCCTTCCAGCTGTTAGGACTCATGGGAGTTCTCTAAGAGGTTCACACACTTGTGACCAAGTGTTTCCTCTGATTAAATCTATGAAACAATAATATACGAGTGAAAGATGCCTCTTCCTGGCAGGATACTCTCTCTCGTGCCCCCAGAGTGCAGAGGAAACGGGGACGGAGGGGCAGAAGTGGACGTCTGGTAAAAGCAGGTCTGAAACAACAGGATGCTCAGACGTCAGAGACAGCAGGAGAAAAGTCAGAGAAGTCCTCACAAACCTCCCTGCTGGAAGTAAACACATCATCTCTCAGATGGATGTCAAAGCTTCAGACTTTTTTTTAACAACGATGAACTTTTACTGTTTTAACAGGGAAACAAATGAGCTCCACATGAAGAAGGGTCACCTCAGAGTGACTGATCTCGCTCTTTGTCTATTTTTCATCTTAAACAACACATCGGTTCTGTGTTTGTCACTTTGATTTGATCATTTGATGCTAAAAGCTTGTTTTCAGAACTCTGAGTCATCAAACCAGCTGAAACAACAACAAATTTCTTATTTCTACCTAAACATTCGAATTAAAAGAATAAAGTCTTGTATGGCTTTTTTGTAGAAAATGATCTGTGAACGTTTTTAGATGACAACATAAAGATGAGTTCCAGTTCTGGAGATCTCCTTGTTGAGACAGAAAGCTCCTCAGGACCTATTGACTGAAAACCACACGAAAATCATTGTGATCAGTTTTGGACTTGATGCCCTAGCTAGCTAAATACACCAGTCTTCTGTTATAATAATGAAGGCCTTATTTAATACAGTACACAGTACAGTTGTGTGAAAACCTATTTGCCCCCTTCCTGATTTCTTATTCTTTTGCATGTTTGTCACACAAAATGTTTCTGATCATCAAACACATTTAACTATTAGTCAAAGA
>SSNR01000098.1:1082867-1092017 GCA_006937965.1 Callopanchax toddi | reverse complement strand
GCCCCCCCCCCCCCCCAGGCCTGATTACTGCCACACCTGTTTCAATCAAGAGATCACTTCAATAGGCGCTACCTGACACAGAGAAGTAGACCAAAAGCACCTCAGAAGCTAGACATCATGCCAAGATCCAAAAAAATTCAGGAACAAATGAGAACAAAAGTCATTGAGATCTATCAGTCTGGTAAAGGTTCTAAAGCCATTTCTAAAGCTTTGGGACTCCAGAGAACCACAGTGAGAGCCATTATCCACAAACGGCAAAAACATGGAACAGTGGTGAACCTTCCCAGGAGTGGCCGGCCGACCAAAATGACCCCAAGAGCGCAGAGACGACTCATCCGAGAGGACACAAAAGACCCCAGGACAACATCTAGAGAACTGCAGGCCTCACTTGACTCAATTAAGGTCAGAGTTCACGACTCCACCATAAGAAAGAGACTGGGCAAAAACGGCCTGCATGGCAGATTTCCAAGGCGCAAAAAGAACATTAAGGCTCGTCTCAATTTAGCTAAAAAACATCTCAATGATCGCCAAGACTTTTGGGAAAATACCTTGTGGACCGACGAGACAAAAGTAGAACTTTTTGGAAGGTGCGTGTCCCGTTACATCTGGTGTAAAAGTAACACAGCATTTCAGAAAAAGAACCTCATACCAACAGTAAAACATGGTGGTGGTAGTGTGATGGTCTGGGGAGGTTTGGCTGCTTCAGGACCTGGAAGGCTTGCTGTGATAGATGGAACCATGAATTCTACTGTCTACCAAAACATCCTGAAGGAGAATGTCCTGAAGGCCATCTGTTGGTCAACTCAAGCTGAAGCCATCTTGGGTGCTGCAGCAGGACAATGACCCAAAACACAGCAGCAAATCCACCTCTGAATGGCTGAAAAGAAACAAAATGAAGACTTTGGAGTGGCCTAGTCAAAGTCCTGACCTGAATCCTATTGAGATGTTGTGGCATGACCTTAAAAAGGCGCTTCATGCTAGAAAACCCTCAAATAAAGCTGAATTACAACAATTCTGCAAAGATGAGTGGGCCAACATTCCTCCAGAGCGCTGGAAAAGACTCGTTACAAGTTATCGCAAACGCTTGATTGCAGTTATTGCTGCTAAGGGCGGCCCAACCAGTTATTAGGTTCAGGGGACAATCACTTTTTCACACAGGGCCATGGAGGTTTGGATCTTTTTTCTCCCTAAATAATAAAAACCATCATTTAAAAACTGCATTTTGTGTTGACTTGTGTTATCTTTGACTAATAGTTAAATGTGTTTGATGATCAGAAACATTTTGTGTGACAAACATGCAAAAGAATAAGAAATCAGGAAGGAGGCAATAGTTTTTCACACCACTGTATCTCTCTATCTACACACATACAGGGCTGCATGGAGATGCGATTGCCTCACAGTGAGAAGGTTGAAGGTTCAACTTTCAGCTGTGGCCTTTCTGTGTGGAGTTAACATGTTTCCTCCAGATACTCCGGTTTCCTCACAGACCAAAACATGCGTGTTAGGTTGGTGACTCTTGAGTGTGACTGGTTTTATGTTCCTCTCACCTTTTGACCCCTGGAGATACACACCCTGCAGCTCCCTAACACCCTTAAGGCCGGTTCACACGGCAGGATTTTTAAATTGTCGGACGATTTTAAATCATAAGAGACCGTAAGTGGTGAGAAATTTTTCTTTAAAAGTCACGGACACTGACCGTTCTGATCCTACAGTGTGTGGTGTGATCACACATGAACCGATTTCACACACGGACATTCCCATATCAGACGTGAAATCTCGCAGGATTTCACGAGATCAAACGTGACTTCGGAGTAAACAAACATGAAAGCTTTTATTTTATTATAAACAATGAACTTGTGACAGTTTTTTGCTGTCGACTCGCTCTCTGATTGGCTACACGTCAAATTCCACAGGCAGCTTCTCGGGGGACACTTCACACGCTGACGATGTCGGGTCAAGACAATCCAACGTGTTCCACTTCCCAGATTTGCGATCGGAGCGGTCCTGACAGCTTTCCGAGCGGACCAGAGCGCTCTTAACTCACCACACACGAGAGGATGATCTGATAAGATTATCTTTAGAGATCAGACGCGTCGGAGGAGGAGAATCGAGTTAAAAATCCTGCCATGTGAACTGGCCTTTACAGGAAGCATCATATTGTACCTAGTCTTTTACATTTTCAAGCAAAAGGAGTTTATCTGTTCGCTGATGGGTTTAAACACTAAATTCCAGTCGTGGACCGCACAAAATCACTGTAAGGGTGGTAAATGGCCTGCAGGCCACACTTTGGACACCCCTGGTCTAGATGTGTTAGAGCTTGTTGTATTATTTTAACATTTCATGCTCTACTTTAGTATTTTGATTCAATCAAATCTCATCACTTTCACTTTTATTAGATTTTCTTTATAATTATAAGAGTTAGGGGTTTAGTTCAGCCCTCCTGGGGTTTGTGGGGAGGATTTTCGATCTGTACCACGCTGTCTAGGTAGAAGCTTTTCATCAGTTCTGGTAAAAACGTTTGCAGCTGCTCAGTTCTGAATGCATCCTTTGTGATTTGGACTCAGAGTGAAAGTGACAGAGAAACATCAGATTCTACCTCAACAAAAAAACACAATAAAGTTCCTGATTTTATTAACAAGTGGAATTCATTTGACTTGTGTTTATTGTAATTATTTATTATTAAGTAAATAAAAAACGTGTACATATTAAGATATGTGGAATCATTCAGAACTAGGGATGGGAATCGGTATCAGTTTTTCGATAATATCGGCCGATATTGGCATTAAAATGCAATATCGGTAAATATCGGTATCGGTTTTTGTAATGATGACACACATGACCTTTACACACCGTGCACATATTATACATCAAACTGTTCGGCTACTTCTCCTCTCTCCCAAAATGTCAAAATATAACTAATCTGATGTATAGTTTTAGAGATATTTTTATTTATTTGGCACACCTTGCATTAAATACTGTGTTTGTCTTTTTTTTAATGAGTGCTACCACGCTTATATCGGTATCGGTTTATATCGGTATCGGAAATTAAGAATTAGACAATATCGGAACATTGGATATCGGTAAAAAAGCCAATATCGAGCATCCCTATTCAGAACACAAAATGATTAATTAAATGTTTCTCTTTTAGAGGATGCTGACTGTTTGTCCTTTAAAGCAGGATGATTAGAATAAAGAACGCTGCTCTCTGATTGGCTGATTTCCTGAGCAGCAGGCTCTGCGTTACCGTCAGGCTGAGCTTCCTCCTGTGAACTCGTCACCGTGTGTCATCCAGTCACAGCTGAATCGGGTAATCCGCCATTAATCAGAGGTGAGATATAATCGTGCTCTTTGATGTGCTGACTCAGCATTTGACAAACAGTAAGTCAGAGGACACGTGCTCAAGGGTTGTAAGTCAGGTAGAGTCTGGGAATCAAATCGTGATGATCTGAACCTCTACAAAACTATTCTCTTCAAAACAGCTGCAAGATCAAAGAAGTTGTTTGTCTCCAAAGTTTGAAGGGAGGTGGATGTGAGTGAAGGACACGTCAAGAATAAACACGGTGACTCACGGGAAAAACGGCACAGGAACAAAACGGGGCGATAAAGAAAAGCCCTGAGGAGAATCGAGGTTATTCTGGGCTTAGCGGGCTTCCTGCAGGTGATGGAAATGAATGCATGACTTCTGGAACAATTGCTCAGCAGCAAGTGGAGTGAGGGAGGGGAGGGGAGGGGAGGGATGGGAGAGAGAGAGAGAGCAGAAGAATCAACGTAAACATCACAAAAGGTCACTTTAAGTATAAGTTCAGTGTTACGTTCTGCAAACTGAGGATAAAACTGCCAACCTAACTGATTCATTACCAGCGTGGGAGTTGGTCCAACATCTGAGACACACCCCCTCACCCTGCCCTCTCACTATAAAGGACCAGAGGTGGACAGGACACACAGACTTGGACATCTAACAGCCAACGAGACACAACAAAGGGTTTCTTCAACAGGATTTTACTCTTATTTTACATTTTCTTGGTAAGAAAATTTGTTTTTTATGATGATGACTGATTTATTAATCATTTAATCCTTATAAATCAGGTCTAAATACTCCTTTTTGTATATTTTTAGGTGAGTGCAGAATGGAGATAGCTCTGCTGGTGTTCCTGATTGTGCCTTTGACTGCAGCCTCCCCCCTGAGACTCACCCAAAGGTCAGACACTGATCAGAACCGCTATGGAAATGGAATCATTTGGAAAATCAGCTCAACTATAAGCCGTAAATCTGCTGTTTCTTCAGGTCTTCTGCAGACGTCGTCCTCTCGGGTGAAGCTGTGAAAGAGGGGAGGTCGGAGGTCGAGCAGGAGCAACACGCTCCGCTAGTGCAGATCATCCCTTTTCACTCAGAGGACAAACAGTTTGAGCTGCGTGCTCTGAAACACAGGTACAGAATTACAGACACACGTTTCAGTCGTGGTGAAAGATCTTAGAATCTTGTTTTTTCTACTTTATTTTTCTCAGCTCAACCACAACTTTTCTACATTTAAAGAAACGGAACGTTATTCTCTGCTATGACGCCAGACTTTGACGTCTTTTCTTGTCTTCTCCACCAACAGAAAGGCTGTAAACACACGTCCACGCCGCGCGGCTCAGCGTGGATGTCAGCTCGGGACGTGCCAGCTTCACAACCTAGCCAACACTTTATACCACATCAGCAAAATGAGCGGGAAAGAGGAGTCGAGGAAGGCCAACGACCCACAGGGATACGGCAGATAGAGAGAAAAAGATTTATTTATAACAACATATATGTGTTCTAACTGGTACTATGTTTACTAAACTGATGTTCATTAGACTCTTAGAATATAGACAACAGATGCTGTATGAGGTTTATTTTGTTCATTATTTAAATGTCTTGTACAATAAATGTTTAATATAAATAAGTGAGGAGTGTCAGAGTTTATATATACCTGAATTAACAGTGATGGACCTAAAGATATTTATTTTCTAAGGATGGTAAAGGTGTAGTTTGAGGGTCAGAAGCAGGAGGGACAAGTTTATTGCTCACTGTTATAGTTAATATCATGCATTCAGCTTTTTTGCACGTAAATTACACAAACTAAATTCATCCACGACTTCATTTTCTCCTCATTTCATCCAAAAAAATAAAAAATAACTTAGTAATTTGTATTTACAGGCACGTGTGTACACACACATGCACGGTCACTCAAACATCAACACATCCATTCATAAACGTGTCTTTGTTTACCAAAGCATTTGCAATAAAAATTAAATTCGTGCATTTGTTTTCCCCATGCAAATGATGCCTTCTTGCAGAAATGACTGGACAGTGATTTTATATACATGTTTAGTTTTTTTATTATCAAAGAGATTAAGAAAATAAATCAAATAAAGCTCATAGTAAAAGTTTAGGCTACAGACAGTATACTATTTTTTCCACATGTCAAATTATTTTGTAAATAAAACCCTATTACTATTATAAACAAAGCAACTGTTCACTCTTTCTTAGGGTAGTTTAATAGGTTGCTGTGATTTAAGGAGTAACTTTGAGTTTTAGATCAGTCTCACTATATTATTCCTTTAAGTCTCAGGGGCTTGAGTATGTGTTTTATGCTTTTATTGTGAAGGATTAAAGGAAGTTCTTTGGTGCGGTCGACCCCCAAACAGCCTTCCAGGTCATATTCAGACCTGAGCATCTCTCTTAAATGAGAATTTTACTCTTTGATTTTTAATTCAGGCTCAGTTGGACTGAATTGGTTCTTTTATTGTGTGTTTTTTTTAAACAGCATTTTATCATTTTTGGATCATCATGGATTTATTTAACAGTAGATGCTGTTGATGACATTTCTTATTCAATAAAATGCATTTTATTTCTCCTATAGGTTCCTCAGTTAATCCTTTAGTATAAAAAAGAAGAATACAGCCCGGATCAGGAGAACAATAGGGTTCACTTCCTTAGGGACTATTCCTGAAATAGCCTATTTTTGACAGTTTTTTTTCTAGTATTTAAACATTTTAAATTTAATCTCAGTCAGTACCTTTATTTTTCTTTGTGTTGAACTAGTATGCTGTTCTACAGTGCTATCCCCGAGAACCCTGATTATTAATATTTTAAATAATAATGAGAATATTTTAAAACAAATTGAAATCTTGTTCTCAAATATAAAAAACCCCCAATGTTTTTATCATGTAATAAGTCCCCCCTTCAATCCCATCAAGAATAAAACTAATTTATTTTCAAATCATGACTGAAACTGACTTCTTCAAAATAAATTCAACAAAAAAACAAATTTCTGAACCTTCTGATTCAGACATTGAGACACCAGGACATCCTTCTCCTTTTTTTGCTGTGTTGTTTATACACAGAGTCTGGTATCAAGTCAGTTACACTTCTGGGACACTGTTCCCATGTTGTTCAGTTAGGTATCAGAGGGGGTTGTTATAGTATCAGCTGTTTGGGCGTTAGTGAAATTAACAATTGGCGCCACAAGGGGCAACCATAAGAAGACCTCAAAAACAGGAACAGTTTTGCAGGTGGAGGACACAGACTGTTTGTACCTCTTCCTTTTTTACAACTGCTTTTCAGTAATTTTGCATTTGACTATAGGAGTGTCATTACTAATATATATATATATATATATATATATATATATATACACATATATATGTATCCATCCATCCATCCATTTTCTGTAGCCGCTTATTCCTCCACGGAGGGTCGTGGGGGGGGCTGGTGCCTATCTCCAGCGGTCGGGGGGCGAGAGGTGGGGGACACCCTGGACGGGTTGCCAGTTCATCGCAGGGTCACACAGAGACGAACGAGACAAACAACCACGCACCCACTCACACCTAAGGACAATTTACCAGCCCAATTAGCCTGACAGTCATGTCTTTGGACTGTGGGAGGAAACCGGGGTACCTGGAGGAAACCCACGCACGCACGGGGAGAACATGCAAACTCCACGCAGAGAGGCCGCAGAGCCGGGACGCGAACCCACGACCTCCTTGCTGTGAGGCAACAGTGCTAACCAACTGCGCCACCATGCAGCCCCATATATATGTATATATATACATATATATATATGTATATATATATATATATATACACACACATATATATGTATACATATATATACATATATATATACATACATATATATACATATACACATACATATATACATATATGTATATATATGCATATATATATGCATATATATATGTATATATATTTATATATACTGTATACATATACGTGTGTGTGTGTGTGTGTATATATATATATATACACACACATGTATATATATGTATATATATATATTATCATCATCATCATCATCATCATCATCATCATCATCAACTTTATTCCAGACACAGTACGGTCCATAGTATAAAATAGTAAAAAAGTAAACAGGTAAAAAGAATAAAAGGAATAAAAGCATAAGACTAAAACATCACAAGATTAAAAACATAAAAATTGGGATAAAAGTTACAAACAGATAAAATCCCACAGATTAATCAAACATACAGTACAAGCAGCAGTGCCAGTGTTTCCATAATTTAGAAAATAAGCGAATCGAGCTTTGTTTTGCAGTGGACAAAGTAGAAATAATATTATTTTCTGAGTCCCTCAGTCTACACATACATCTGTACATTAGGTTTCGGAGTGTAGCAGCACAGGTGGGAATCCCAGCGTACATAAACAGCTGGCTGGCACTGCTCCAGGAGGTACCTTTAACAGCAGCCTCAGCCCATCGCTGTACGCCACCTGGAGCTTGTACAGACTGCTTCTTCTGTAATTCCTCCACAGATGGGCAGTGTACATGGGTGTACAAAATACTTTAAAAAGTGCCAGCTTAACCGAGATGGGGCACCTAGAGAACATCTGAATGAGCATGTTAGCCTGTGCATACTGCAGGCAACACTGTCTGAAAATATCTCTATCATCAGACAGGTCAGCAGTGATGTAGTGCCCAAGATATTTGACTTCTTCACAGGCCTGAATGATGCTGCCAGATAAAAAGAAGTCCGGGAAAATGAGTTTATCGTCCTCCTTGCTCCTCACAATCATAATGGTATTTTTCAGTGCATTCTATTGGATGTCAAAGTCCAGACCATATTGAGAGCAGATTCTTAATAATTGTTGCAAACTGGCACTGCATGGACAGAAGATTACAAGATCATCTGCATCCATCAAATGATTTAAAATAACATTCCCAACCTGGCAGCCAGTCCTGCATTGACTCAGCAGTCTGGACAGGTCCTCCATGGACACATTAAAAAGACAAGGGGACAGAAGACTGCCTTGTCGTACTCCATTAGAGACAGTAAAAGGAGGGGACACCAAATTCCCCCACTTAACAACCATGGACTGGTGGCTGTACCAGTAAACTAAAATTCTCACTAAATATTTAGGTACATTCCTTTTGAGCAGTTTAACAAACAACTTTTCATGATTAACACGATCAAAGGCTTTAGAAGCATCAATAAAACATGTGAATATGGATGTGTTCTGCCTGCTGTACAGACCCAAAATTTCCTTTAAGGCAAAAATGCACATGTCTGTTCCTAGTTTTGGTTTGAATCCGAATTGATGATCTGATGTAATCACAAACTCCTCCAGGCGTGTTAAAAGAGCCTCTCCAGAACCTTGGACAGGGTGCTGGCTAGAGCGATAGGCCTGTAGTTCTCTTTGCTGTTTATTTTGTCCTTAATGATTGGTACTATGACAACAGACAGCATAGACTGTGGTAAAACACCATGAATTAAAAACCCAGTAAAACAGAGAGCCAGCAGCGGGTAAAGTTTCCTGCTTGCAAACTTTAAATGCTCTGCTGATATGTTATCATGCCCACATGACTTGTTACCCTTTAATTTCATCACTATGTCATAGACTTCATGGGCCAGGATTGTTACACCGTTGTTATTCTCTATATTATCAATAACAGGAGGGTTACTCTTAACGCAATTAAACAGATCATAATAATGTTTATGCCATAGCTGACTCATTTCCTCAGACCCACAAGCTCCATCCATACTTGATGGCAGACGTGTCCTACAAGGATTTATCCGCCTCATTTCTTTCCAAAATTCAGTGGGACTTTTACTTTGTAGTTTATTTGCCAATGATGCACTTTTAAGCATGTCA
>SSNR01000098.1:1067867-1080367 GCA_006937965.1 Callopanchax toddi | reverse complement strand
CACTTGAGGATGAATGCTAATGTTTTTGTATTTAAGCTAATGTTAGCAAGTTTAAGCTAACATTTCTATTAAACACTTCCCAGCTGATTTTAGCTCATCTCTTCTATTGAGTGGGTAGTTGATGCTACACCTAGGGGGACAGGTGCTACACCTGCAACCGTTGTATAATGTGTATGGAGAGTCAACAGTGTCACAAATAAATTAATTAATGCAGCATTAAATAAATGTCATAGGTTTCATTAAAATAAATAATTATATATTTTTATGGAGCAAAAATTAAAATATTTAAACACTAAGTATTTCATGATGTCAGTATATCATTTCATGATGTGTTTCTCTGCTTCCCAACAAAACTGTGTCTCCGTCCATCTAATTTATAAGTTACAGCCTTCAGGTTGTGTTCGTCTTACAAAACTGCAAAAACGTTGTTATAGAATAATACAATTCTCATCACCTGTAGTCCATAAAGCAATTATTCTTATTTGTGTATTTGAAAAAAAAAGAAAAAAAAAGTAGAATGTGTTTCCCTAATAAACACAGGAGAAGCAACCTTTTTTTAAAAGTGATATTCAGCCATCCAGACATGTGTACCTTCTACAGTGGACATAATAAACAGAATCTTTTCATTTAGCAATTTTCTTAAAGCGGTACACTTTAAACTATAGACATTAAAGAGAAAACGAACAATAAAAATGGATCATTTCTGACAGGGTGACCATATCAACATAAAACCAATATGGCTGAAGCACTAAAACAAATCTGAAGTTATTTACAGTCAAAATCTTGATCAAACTACATGAACAGAAACAGTTTGGTCCATGTGGGCGGCATGCAGCTCAGTTGGTAGAGTGGCTGGTCTGGATAATGGCTGGGTTGTATTGTTGTACTGTTGTTGTGTCCTTGGGCAAGACACTTCACCCACTAGAAAGACTCTATAAGTACAGGTCATACCATGTTGAAATCAGTTCACCTGTTAAAAAAACTAGGATTTTGTAATATTATCACTAAAGATAATAACAAGGGGAGTTTTGTGATGTTATCTTCATCTTCTTTTCTTTCTCTTATCTACAACCTTACATATGTAAATGTTCCACATTTGTATAATGCTTTTCTAAGTCATGGACTATAAAGCACTTTGCATCAGCCACCCACTCATTCACATGCCGATGGGGTGGGGTGGGTACCTCTCACATTCCAATCGATCTGATACCAATTCCCTGTACCTACGAATCGATATCACAACAAATAACATACAACTGTTTGTATTTTATGATCGTAGTGTTGTGCAAAATTCTTCAATATGAAAACCTTTTAACCAACTGCTTAGTGTTTTCTAAATAATGCAAAAATTCAAACCCAGCTTCATGTCCTCCTAACTTTGTCCTCTGGAATTACTTTGATGAGGAGAACATCATTTCTTCTGCCTCAGATATTTCCCCCTCCTGCTGGGTCACTTCTCCTATCGTTAAATAAAGCAACAAATAATTAAAATACGGTAACATGATCATACTGGAACATATGTCCAGCAGTTGTCCACATTACGATCACAATGAGCAGACCTTATCTCCAGTGAAGAGGGCTACGCTACAGGTTCATTTTCTTGACGGCTTCAGCTGACGTAATCTCTATCGCACACACACTCAGCTCCTCTGACACAGACACACTGTACGGCGACACACAGCAGCGGTACAGGTGAGACGTGTGCACACAGCTCCTCCGGCTCCGACACACACGCAGGCAGCGACGGCAACGCACACACTATTGTAGCACGCCTGACACACGCACACAACATGCCCAGTGCTGGTGATGCGCGCGCAGTATCAGCGACAGCTTGTCAGGCTTAATCATCGTCTGACAAGTTCTCATTAATGAGGGACAGGTACTGAAACAAGGCACCATTTCATATCACGTGAGTCGGTCCTAGGTCGATACCACGGAATTTGGTTGGTGCCTTTTTAAAAAGAACAGAATTCAGTACCCATCCCTAGTAGCCACAGAAGTGAAGCGACCAGACACGGGTGCTGCCAGACCCTCTGACCACCCGATGTAGGTGAAGTGTTTTGCTCAAGAACACCTCGCCCTTTTTCTATACACAGAAACTCTTAACATAAGACTGCCACGATTAGTCATGATTTTGTCGACTATTAAAATCGTCTGTGACTAATTTAGTAGTCGACGCTTTGTTAAATTTTTTTTAAAGCTCTTTTTCACTGCCTTGTCTGCCATTCTGTCGTCCGGACCTGCAGCTGCTGTGGCCTGGCAGAGCTTTGTCCTGCAGAGCTCCTTTCCGCAGAGCACCGTGGAGCCATGGTGCTTGGAGCTGTAGAGCCGTGTTGATGCGAGCCCGTTGCTCAAAGCTGCAGAGCCGCAGTGATTCGAGCCGCGGTATTCTGGGCTGCTGAGCCACATAGATCTGAGCTGCAGATCCGCAGTCCTCTGAGCTGTGAAGGTCCAAGCTGTGTTGCTCCGAGCTGCAGATCCGCAGTGCACTGTGTCACGGTGCTCCAAGCCGCAGTGCTCTGAGCTGAAGAGCTCCAAGCTGCAGAGCTCCGAGCTTCAGGTCCAGCTGAGCAAAACTCTGTGCAGCAGCTCTGTGCAAACAGCAGTCTCAACACTATCAGGAACGCTGCACTTTATGCCACATTTAAAGATTGCTACAAGCTGCAAATTACATTAAAAGTTTAACAAACTATTATCTTGTCTTTATTTTAGTTGGCACATACCCTAAACACTTCAAGCTGTAAGCTTATGATGATTTCTTATGAGCAGCTGCATGCTGCGGTGAACTAAACTGTACATTGTAGTCAGATGTATGCATGATCCGATTAGTCGACTAATTGCAAAAATAATCATTCATCAAAATAAATCGTTTGTGGCAGCCCTAATTAGAAGTGTAAATGCAGTCCCAGTATGTTGTAAAAGCTGTTTTTCAGCATCTTCTTGATGTTGGCAAACACTTGTTGGCCAAGCCCTGCTTCTCACTGCATTTAATGTCACATTTGTAATGCAGCACAGCTCCCTCAAAGTCTTAGCATACGTTCTTAGCATGTTCTTCTTTGATGCCAACCTAGGGTGTGCAGACACAACAGCACCTCCTGGATTTGCAATATACGACAGTCCCAGAATTTGGTGTAACACCCGTTAGACTGAGCAGTTGCATCTGTCTGAGCTAAATTAAATACCGATATATTTTTCAAAGTAATATATTCCACTTTCCTGAACAGTTAAAAAGAAAACGGACCAAATATGAAAAAGAAAAACCACCCAGAAGACCACAAAACCATAAAAAACAGTGAAAATTTGCCTGTTCACAACCAATTTGAATAGTGAGCATGAATATTAAATGTCTGCTGGAGACGGCTAAAGCTAGCAGCAATAAACGAGACACAAACGGGACAACCGCTTCAAATACTGCATAAAAATCACACACACTTGGGAGAAGAAAGTGAAAGGTACAAATCAGGAAATCGACTCCTACACATCTACTGACGCCAAACTGAAAGCTATCGAAAGTCGTGGAAAACGTGCTGATGACCACAGGGTGGAAGTTCAACAGATGCAACAACACAGCGCCAACTGTGTTGAATCCTGGTCTTTTCAGAACCAATAAACCCACCAGTCCTCAGACCTCGTTAGAAGACATAATTTTACACCTACAGCTCTGACCTGTCGGCTCAGATGCTGATTCTGACTCCACAGATGTGTAGCCAATAAGTCTGTCACAATAAGTGGCTGCATGAGAGGGTTGGTTCTGAAATGACTTCAGGAAGTCCGTGCATATTCGGTGCGTAAACATTGCGTTCGCAGGGCACTTGAGGGAACATGAGTTCGCATATAAAAGAGCTAGAGACATTATTTTGTGGGCTGTCTTCAACTAGAAGATGATAAAATGCTGAAAAGTGGAAAATATGTCAGCGACAAGGTGGTGGAGTTGGCTTTGAGTGGTTTTCCAGATGAGGACGAGTCTGATAGTGATGACATCACACCAAACTAAGAGGAGGAAGGTGAGATGTTTTTCACTAGTAAGTGAAAACTTTTCTATAAGTTCTTGTTTAGATGCAAATACCTTTTTGAAGAAGTAAATAAAGAAGCCCCTGATTTGTCTGTGTTATGTTGTTATGACTGTGACTCACAAGTTCTGTGAAAAAAATCTTGTTTTCTACACATCAGACAGACTTGATGGGGTTTAGATGTAGTTTAGAAATAAATACTAACTTGTGAAAAGTAAAGAAGGTGAAGTTGACTTTCTATTTGAGAAGTGGCTAAAGGGCAATTCCACCTAACTTTTCTCTATTTTAGGCATTTTTAATCTGCTTCAGTTTTAAAACTACAACACTTTCGACTCTTCAACATGAACTAAATTCTAAACTAATCTCTTCTTTCACTGCAGAAAAGGCTATAAGTTATGAATTGTTTGAAAAAAGCTTTTTTCATTCTTCACATAATTATTTTTCATGATCGTTTCTTCAGTCCTTCTTAATTTTCTCAGCTCTCTTCTAAGATTGAAAGCAACATTTTCTGCAGTGCAAAACATGCAAATAAGATAAAGATAAAAACAACAAACTTTTGAAAATGGTAAAAAGTTGTAAAAGTGGAGGAAAATGCCCTTAATTGAACTTTCAAAAACCAAATAAAAGGTTTCACAAATTATGAACCAGGTTTGAAAGATTCTGTTATTAGTATAGAATAATCTAGTCCAGGTTTGATGAGTTTAAGTTTTGTAGTTTTTAAACTAAAATGCTCAAGGTAGGGAAAAATATGTGGAATGGCCCTTTAGCCATTTCCCCAATCGGAAGCTCCAATCGGAAGCCAACTTCAGCTCCGTTTAAAAGTAAGAAGGAAACGAGTTTGTATCTGTTTACCAGTGTGGGGGAAGGGTTTTCACTCAGTAGATGATGTTAGGGGTGGGTGGTGGCTGAATAGACTTGTGTGGGAGAAAACCTGACATTCTTGTTTTACAGATATGGAACTTGTCAGTAAACCAAGAGAAGTGGATGCGTCCAGCAGCAGCTCTTCATCTACATGGGCTGGGCTAGAACCTGGATGACCTGTTTCAGTGGTGATAGAAATGGAAATGCTGGAAGTTCCGTGAAGATGCCTTCATGGAAGTTCCAGCATGATCTTATTTCAAGTTTTCCATGTGTGATAAGCCCTGGTATTTTGTACCAGGAAGAGACTTGTAATCAGTGGTTCAAGTGGACAATTGTAAATGTGTAAAGAACTTAGTGTTTTTATGTTTTTCAGATTGTGTTTTTACAATACATATCAAAATTACAGAACTTGTTCAGACTTTTTTTTTTCGTAATTCACAAAAGGAAAATGGGCCTTTCAGTGAGTTTATGCCTCCCGTACAGCATCTCAATCATGCTGATGGTGAATCTGTGAGCAGAGCAGGATTTCCTTTCATCAGAGCTTTACTGATGACTGTAGGTTGAAGCATTCAGGAGTTACAGCCTTTTAATGCTGGGATGTTCAGTTATTTTCCAAACACCGGGACATACCCACACAAACGTGTCCAGAATAGTCTTATTTTTGTGCCGTTATCAAATTAGAACTATAAAAAGGCAAGACTTGATTCTACAGCCTTGATTTATTTTATATGTCCACGTATCCATGTGCAGCAACATAAAGAAAAAAATGTATAAGCAAGGGAAAAAATGGTTTTGTGTTTGTTCCACCTTCAATGACTACATACTACTTAGTTGCACTAAATTTGAATGCTGAGTTTAAATATTCAGATGTTTTTTTAGTATTTGCATGCTCTCCAAAGGGTTCCAGAACAGCATCAAATTCCACACATGTGTCCAGTGACATTTGTTGTATTTTAGGGGGGCCTGTTAAGGGGTTAGTGAGTATCTGGACATCATTAAACAAAAGATATCAAACAATTTATCTGGGACTAACATAATGGTCATATTAGATCATGTATTGATTACTGGTTGGTATCAAATTTAATTTCAGTAGAGACGATCTCTACTTATCCTTCAAGTGATTGTTGTACTATTAATCTAGACAAAAAATCAGTGACCAAATGCTACATTTAGATAGCCTGGGACTCATTTATAGGGGCGGGATCAACGGTTGCCAAACTGTCTTCACATGCTATTGGATAGTGCTAAGACCAATCAGTTTTTTGACACATATTTTTCTCACTGATACTATAATTGTTTCCCTATCAGAAGGCACATTTTCCAGATTCAGGATGGAAAGAGGCGTCAAGCACGGTTGTAGCATTTCACCGTTTTTATTCATAGCCACTGAATTACTAGCAATAATACAATCGGACATTAAGGGATTAGACGTAAACAACCACAATTTAATCATAAGTAGGCTTGCTGATGAAAAAACAATCTTTCTAAAAATAAAGAAAAGAATTCCATTGGCCTTTGAAACAATAAAATTTTTTCTCAGGCCTTTGGTTTGCACAAATACTTGATTGTAGTTTTTGCCACCAGGAGTGTTAAATGTTATTTAAATTTGAGAGGCATCAACTTTTTCCACACATGGGCCATGTTGGTTGGATAGTTTTAGTTTCCTTTAAACAATCATCATTTGTAAAGCATATTTTATATTTACTTTGTCTCTTTTTGACACTGAAATTTGTTTGCCGATCTGAAACTTTTCAGTGTGACGAGTCGGCAACAACAGAAAAACTCTGAGAGCAAATACTTTTTCACAGCGCTGTACATTTTTGAGCAAACCAAATATTTGAAGACATGTAAAAATTTCATAAAATAAGTACATGCCAGTGACAGTCTGAGTTATGGCTGTATTCAGATTTTGGAGTTGTATTGGTTATGTACACAAACTGGTGAGACCAGTTTGCATGAGACAGATGTGTTGTAGGTGTGACTTTTCTGGATCTGTTTTTAGTTAACCAGGATAAACACTGATTAGTTTTTGAAATTAGAGGAATGCCCTTGCTAAATACAATGGTCTCCTATCAAGAAACATACAAAATTAGAATAACGTAAAAGAGCACCCTACAAAACTAATGAACCCAACACACCTGCAAAGGTTTCCTGAATCTGGGTTAGTAGGATACACAATATAAAAATACACCCACATTACCCTGCTACTTTTCTGGCTTCTCTAGCTGTCCATAAATTCCAGAATTCACTTCAAGATTCTGGTCCTGGCTTTTAGGGTCTTACATGGATGAGCACTACATATATCAGCAATCTTTTACATCCTTACACACCATCAGCTCCCTGAGATCCAGTGATCAAAGCCTTGCTAAAGACTAAAGGAGACTGCTGTGGCCCCCAGACTCTGGAACACTGTTCCCCTGTGCCTGACATCAGTGGACTTGGTGGTCTCTTTTAAAAAGCAGCTCAAAATCCAAACTGGCTTTCACACAAACTCTTGTGAATCAGTTACTTGCTCTGTATTGTCTTTTCCTGCTGTCACTCCTGTGTATCTCTGTCTCACTTGTTGTGATTGTAAAGCACCTTGTGATTTTTAGCTTGAAAGGTGCTAAAAACATAAGCCTTAGAATCATAGGGAAGACTGCTGACTTGACAGATGTGAAGAAGACAGTCATTGGCACAAAAAGGTCATTTCTAAAGAAGCTGGTTTGTCAGAGTGCTGTATCCATGCATATTTATAGAAAATTGAGGGGAAGGGAAAAGTCTGGTAGGAAAAGGTTAACCAGCAACAAGGATAATCTAAACCTGAGAGGATTTTTTGGATTAAAATCAGCCAGAAGTGTCCTACCTGGGCTATGGAGCAAATCGAAATGGACTGTTGCTCAGTGGTCCTGTAAGATGAGTCGATTCTGCATGTCATTTGGAAATCAAGGTCCCAGAGTCTGGAAGGAGAGTGGAGAGGATCAGAATCCATGTTGCTTGAAGTCCAGAGTGAAGTTTCCACAGTCGGTGATGATTTGGAGCCATGTCATCTGCTGGTGTTGGTCCGCTGTGTGTCTGAGGTTTACAATTAGTGCAGCCTCTACCAGGACATTTTAGAGGCTTTCATGGTTCAGTTGGCTGATGATGAGCTTTATGGAGATGCTGATTTCATTTTCCAGCAGGACTTGGCTCCTGCACACACTGTCAAAGGTACCAAAAACTGCTACAATATCCTGTTACTGAGCTCCGATTGGCCAGCAGACTGGTCTGACCTGAACCCCAATCTATGGAGGATTGTCAAGAGGAAGATGAGAGACGCAACAATGTAGATGACCTGAAGACTGCTGTCAAACCTACCTGGGCTTCCATTACACATCAGCAGCTCCACAGGCTGACCACTTTCGTGCCACGAAGCACTGATGCAGGAATTCATGCAACCAAGTGTTGAGTTAATTGAAATTAACAAACTTTTCAGAAATCTGACATTTCTGTTTAAAATATCCTGAGGCGACTGTGGGTCAGTGGTAGTGAGAGATCGGCTCCCATGTGGGAGAGTGGGGTTCAAACCCGGCCCGGCCATTTGTTGAAGTATCCTTGGGCAATATACTGAACCTCTAACTGCAGAGGGCACCATCAAAAATGGCTGCCCTCTGCTTCCCCAGGGATGGATCAAATGCAGAGAACAAATTCCACTATATTGTACTACTGGGGCGGCACTAGCTCAGTTGGGAGAGTGGCCGGTCTGGTAACCGGAGGGTCACCGGTTCGATCCCCAGCTCTGGCTGGGTTAGATTGTCGTTGTGTCCTTGGGCAAGACACTTCACCCAACTTGCCTGTGTGAATGTGAGTGTGACTGTGTGTGAATGTTGGTGGTGGTCAGAAGGGCCGATGGCGCAGAATGGCAGCCTCGCTTCTGTCAGTCTGCCCCAGGGCAGCTGTGGCTACAGACGTCTGTCGTAGTTTACCACCACCGGTGAGAATGACTGTGTGAATGAATAATGCAACTCTGTAAAGCGTCTTTGAGTGACCTAGAAAAGCGCTATATAAAACTGATGCATTATTATTATTATTATTACTAAGGTATATACACAAATTCCCCTTTTCCCCTTTTGTTGTTAATCTTGTGCTTTTTCAAAATTTCTGACACAGAGTTTTGGGTTTTCATTATCTGTAAACTATAATCATCAAATTACAAGAAATAAAGGCTTGAAATATTTCACTGTGCGTAATAATAGAATAGAATTACTTTATTAATCCCACAGTGGGGGAATTCACTTGTCACAGCAGCATACACATGAAAATAAAAGCAAGTAAATGACACAGGAATTTCACATGACATACAGAAAATATAAGAAGATTAGAAAAAATACAGATATGAATTTACAGGGCTGTACAGAAATCAACTGATATTAGAATATCAATATAAAAACAAAATGCAATAGTGAATTTACAAACTGTACAGAAATGTACCGATATGACCATTGCAGTAAGACTGGATTGAAATATGGAAGAACATTTGTCTCACCAGATTTTGAATTTTTATAAGACATTGAATTTAAAACACCAAATTTTGTTTCTGTGAAATAAAATTCAAACATTACTTTTGTCAGTAAAATATTCAGTGTATTATTTTTCAGTGGTAAAAAATTCAAAGTATTATTTTTCAGTGTTAAATATTCAAAGTCAAAATGCGATGTGTTAAAAGTTTGAATAAATAAATTCAATGTGCTCATTTGTGATTGGTTTATTTTGGATCCTTAAATTCAATGTCTGCTGTAATTCAGTGTCAGTGCTTGGAGCAAGGATAAGCAATCGATTTCAGATGAAGTCGAGCATCATTCAGCCAATCCTGCTCCAATAGTCATGTGACACAGTGTTTATAGCTGGTCCATAGAAACAACTTATGGGCGACAAGACAAATGGCAGCCAACCAGGATGGTGCAGCGTTAGTGAGTATAAGTACTAGTACCAGTATTAGTTCTTCATTCATCTGTCATGTGTTAAAACAAGTTTTACTTTACACATAGTTCTGATCTGAAATCTATTGCTTATCCTTGCTCCAAGCACTGACACTGAATTACAGCAGACATCGAATTTAAGGATCCGAAATAAACCAATCACAAATGAGCACATTGAATTTATTTATTCAAATTAAAATAATACTTTTAATTTTTTAACACTGAAAAATTATGCACTGAATATTTTACTGGCAAAAGTAATGTTTGAATTTTATTTCAAAACAAAAAAAATGTGGTGTTATAAATTCATTGCATAAAATTTTAGTGTTTGAAATTCAATGTCTTATAAAAAATTCCAAATCTGTCTCACCAGATTTTCTTCCATATTGAAACCTCTACACAGTTTTATTAATTTCATGAACCTTTTAAATGTTTTCAGAATTGGATCCCCAAGATCTTCAAGAAGAGAGAGTGCTCCACCTTTGTGGAAGATTCTTCCAGGTACTTTTCTACACAATTCTGTGTTGTGTGGATGCTTGTAAGAACATTATCAGACTTGGTTATTTTCCAACCTCTTTCAGTAATGGGACACTGTGTCAGTGTGGAAATAAGAGAGATGCCCACACCTCCGTGGCTCTCGGGGACTTTTTCGGCACAGCCATGGTGAACCACTGGGACAGCGCCCAGCACTCCTCTGAATACCCGACTGACGCCTTTGGAGAGGTGCAGTTCACAGGAACCAGCAAGAGACACAGATATGTGGGTGATTTTATCATGATCTGATTAATATCCTTCAAATTTGTTACCCAAAGAAACACTGATCAGGAGATCAAATACAATCTTTATATAAACCTGATCTCTAGAAATACCAGATTAGTGTTGATTTGCATCATGTGGAGATTTTAATCAACCAATTGTTCTGTTCCATCTCTCACGGGGGCTCAGTTTCTGCGTCTGTCAGTGGACACCTCACCGGATATAGTCTACAACCTGATGACGATCCATTGGTCTCTCCCTCCTCCGAACCTGGTGGTGTCTGTAGTGGGTGGAGAAGGCAGGTCAAAGGTGAAGACCTGGGTGCGGGAGGTCATCAGGCAGGGACTTGTGAAAGCTTCTCAAAGAGCAGGTAAACACTTGACAGCTTTTAGTTTTGACAGATATGTTGGTTAATGTTTGCACACACATGAATTCATTTACTTTGTTAAAAATATGTAATACCATTTTGCTGTTGTGTCTGACAAATATTACTAACTTGTTTCAACCTAAGAATGCATAGCAGTGTATACTGGAGTGCTTAGTTGTGTAACCTTTTGTTTTTTCCTGGAAGTTATTGCGCAATTTACTTCCTGTTTTGCCTTTCTTGTGAAAATCACTGACGTTTTTTCAGTGGAAGCGTGAGAGCTCTGTTCAGCTCCTTAGCTGATTTTACTCTCAAATAATGTAATGTAGTAAATCAGCTTCATCTTTAAAAACACACACTTTGCCTCTAGTGGTTGTAGCAGGGAAAATGGAACTGTTACTAAATGTGTCCTCCCATCGCTGTATAACTCTCAGGGGTCTGATTCTAGTTTAGTACAATGGCCTTTTCCTCCTGACAGATTTACCAAGAACAGGTGCCTCACAGTGATCTAACAAAGTCTGAGGTCACTAAATGCTCTTGGAATAAATCATACCCAGACTCACTCAGAAACACACAGGTGTACACACTAACTGTTTTCACACAGTGCACTCTGGTCAGAGTCATGTTTGTGGAAAGTAGTGAGGGAGGGCAGATGCATTGTTCCTGACCTGCAAGGGCTGAAATTGGTTTTAGCACTCATCCTGTTTGACTAAATAGCCAAGTTGTTGTAATACGTGCAGAATGTGGTTTGTCATGGTTTGGCTGAAAGACACGATGCTTTCATTGAGGAAAAATTTGTCTGGAAGGGAAAATGTTTTATTGGTGCATTCATTCACAGATTGAGCCCCACGTGATCATTCATGCCGATTAATGTATTGAATGACACATTAACAAGTTGGAAGTTCCCACTACTGATAGGTGTGACATTCATGATTTTATAAATATATTTGAAGTTTTAAATTAATCAGATGACAGGAAAACAGTTTCCTCTCTTCACTTAAGTCCAACATTTTGATTGCTAGGAGGCAGTGTAGGCTCAGATTGATGTAAATGAAATTAAGAAACTGAAAATTTGAAAAAAGATAACACAGATTCTCTTTCACCACAACAGGAACTTCCTCAGAACACTCCCAGCAGAAGCATCGATAGAAAAATCTCTCACACTTTTAACAGCATAAACGATACATGGACACAAAATTAAACCTAATGCAGATGAATGATTGTTGTACATTTTGTGCTGTTTTGAGGTTACTTTAAATTAAGCACAAGGTTTAAATGAGTAGAAACGATTCCATTGGGTTTATTTGTACATTTTATAAATTACTGTATTATTTTTCTTTCATTTCCTTTTCATTTTAGAATCTATTGCCATATTTAGTTCTTTTTATTGTTTTCTTTACAAGTTCTGAATCAAAACTGAAATGAACTTACAACAAACATGATGCACATTTTTGCATGATTCTTGTTTAATTTTTAATTTAAAGCTCAACATGAAATAAGTAAAAACCTTTGTGATAAGTACCGGTAGTGTTTTAATGCACGTTTCATGTGTGTTAACATGGTTTGTTGGTT